>KZ992532.1:0-34341 GCA_003614735.1 Thamnocephalis sphaerospora | reverse complement strand
CCTCCTCGCAGTCCTCATCATCTTCCTCCTCCTCGCAGTCCTCATCGTCGTAGACATCCTCGTCCTCGCAGTCCTCGTCCTCGTAGACATCCTCCTCGCAGTCCTCCTCGGCAGGGCCGTTCGGGATGGAAGCCTGACCGCCGTTGTAGACGTTGACGTTCTTGTAGATGTTCTCGAGAACCTTGGGGTAGACGAAGCTGACCTGCTTGTAGACCTGCTCGACGACGGCGACCACCTTGTTGCGCACGTTGGTGGCAGCATCCGGGTTGTTTGCGTCGTACTTGATGTCGATCACCTTGTTGCCAACGTAACCGATGAACTTCTCGCCAGCCTGGGCGTAGTACTTGAGCGCATCGGGGCGGTTGACCAGGGCGGACGGCGAGATGTAGCCCGGCAGGCGGTTGAGCTGCTCGGTGGTCTTGTAGGCGGCATCCTCAGCAGCACGCACCGACTCGATCGGCACGTTGTTCATCTTACACCACTCCTCCGGAAGACGAGCAGGCGGGCGCAGGTTGACGACGTTGCTGCGGTCAGCGCAGTCAGGGACGTAGGCGGTCGTGTTGTCGGCCGGCTTGGTGTCAACACCCGGCACGGTGACGTTCACGTTGTCGCCGTCGTACGGGAGGGTGCCGTTGGTGTACGGAGGCACGACCGTGGCGGTCGGCGACGCGGTGCCAGTGGTGGTGGCGGTACCAGTGGTGGTGATGGTAGCGGTGGTGGTGGCGGTGCCGGTGGTGGTGATGGTGGCCGTGGTGGTGGCGGTGCCAGAGGTACCAGTGGTGGTGGCGGTGCCGGTGGTGGTGGTGGTGCCAGTGGTAGTCGTGGTGCCAGTGGTGGTGGTAGTACCAGTGGTGGTAGTGGCAGTGGAGCTAGAGCTGGAGCTGCTGGAGCTGGAGCTGCTGGAGCTGCTGGAGCTAGAGCTGGAGCTGCTGGAGCTAGAGCTGGAGCTAGAGCTGCTGGTGGTCGTGACCGGTGGCGGGGTGGTGGTCGGCGGAGTGATCGGCTGGACCTCACCGTTGTAGTCAGAGTAGGTGTAGCAGAGGTTGCGCGTGTCCATCACATCCTGGACGCGGTAGCCGTAGCCAAGCACGTCGGTCTTCTGGGCGAGTGCGCCGCCGTAGTTCCTGCCACCGTACGAGTTGGCGCGAGCCGGCGAGGTCTTCTGCCAGTCAGCCCAGAGCTTGTCCACGAAACCGTGGTGCAGGAAGAAGATGGGATCTTCCGGACTGCGCATGCCCATGAACTGGTCACCGATACCGTTGTGCACGTTACCGTGGGGGCCTTCGACCTTGATGCGGAACGAGTCGTAGTCGTTGTAGTTGAACACGTGGGTCCTCAAGTTCTCCCAGGACCACCACGACTGGATGCGGCTGCCAGCGTCGAAGCGACGGGCAATGCAGTTCTTGCCGTTGTTGGGCTGCCAGCTGGTGAAGACACCGGTCTCCACACAGTTCCTGCGGTTCGGGTTACCGTTGCCACCGTAGTAAGCAGCGTTGAAGAGAAGCGAGCGCTCCGGAGCCTGGGAGTCGTAGGCCCAGTCCCAGTAGGGAAGCATAATGCTCGGGTTGATGGCCTGCAGGTTCTTCTCGACATCACGCAGGTAGGCACGATGCCACGACAGGAACTGCGCGGTACCGTGAGCAGTCATGCTCACATCAACGTGGTCAACAACGTAGCGCTCGTATTTGCTCGGGCGCGGACCCGCCATCAACGACTTGATGCCATTGAGGTAGGTGAGACGCTCAGCGTGGGTCAGCTGGCGGAACTCGCGACGCTGGCGGACGCTGCTGCACTGGTCAGCCTGGACGCTGTTGGCAGACAGCAGAAGCGCGGCAATCAGCGCAAGAGTGGTGCTGAGCTGCATGGTTGAAGGTTGGGTTTAGCGATGAATAAACAGCTAATGAAGGGATGGGATGAGGACAGCACTAGCTTATCCTTCTAGGAATAGCACTAGGTGTGAAAGTGAACAAATTAGGCGGCGTAGAACGCGCGCGGATGGTGAGTGGTTTGGCGGGGTGATGTGCTGTAGGCTGGTGCCAGCAGAAAGAGAAAGGAACAGCGACGGTAAAGTAGGGCGAAGCTGCGGGGCAGTCGGTGGCCGCCGGCCGGCGAGCGCTTTATACAATACCGACGCTGAATGGCGCGTATATCGGGTCGGCGGGGGTGGCAATAGGGCGGACTTGACCCGCTTTGGACAAGGAGGACAAGGAAGCGCTCTGATGTGTTCGTACCTGCCTACAACAGCCTTCCAAATTGGGAAGCCCGCTGCACGAATAGCCGAGCAGCAACGGCGTGCACACACGTCAACGCCGAGCGTTCCCTCCCGCCTGCATCTTCGGCAAGCGACGCGGCCCTCGCCGCAGACCTTGCAGCACCACGCGTGTCGACCTGCTGCGGCCAACACAGCGCGCAGCATCGCCAGCCGGGCGCAGGCGGCGTGGTCTGAAGCTTTAGGCCAAGAATAGGCGAGGGCGGTGGGCGGCGGATGCGTTGGTGGAACACGCGTGTTCAGACCTGTGCTGAGACAGCAGGCACACGGCAGCCATTTAGCCGCATGCGGCTACTATCGCCTTGCCATAAAAGGCGACAGCGGTAGCCAATCAAAACATGCTCACTCCGACGTCCTATTCTTATTCCCGCATAGACTCCGCTGCCACACAGCCCGGCAGCCCAACGGGGGCACCCACGTTTTGAGCCAAAGTGCTGTGAGCCACCAGGTTTAGTCTCTGCGTCATAATGCCGGCATGAATGCGCGCAAAATACTGGGCCATCAGAAACACACCGCTAACCCGTTGCAGACGCATAAACCAACGGCCGCGGCTGCTCGCTCCGACTTGTTCGGAAGCATGCAGCAATGCAGCAGGCTGATCGACACGGCCACGAACGTATGTGCGTGCGTGCGTGCGTGTGTGTTGGCGGCACAGCGATCGCCTTTGGCTGGTAGCCAAGCGGCCGGATAGCCTAATCGGCGGCCAGTGGTTAAGGCCATCGGACCGCAGAGACACGGGTGTGGACATGTCCGTTTCTGCGCACCATTCATGCATCCTATCATTAGCCGCAACGCGTGCGAAGGAAGATGCGCACACATGGCCTAGAGAGGCGATTGGAACTGACGCGTCAGACGGGTAACGTTACGCCAGCAACAGGTTGACACACCTGCAAAGGCGAATAAGAAAATATGCGCATGCCAATCCCTGCCCACCCGTGTGCACACTGCCGTACGCCAGCAAGGCTGTTTATCTAGAAGCATGCAAGTGCAAGGAAAGTCACGGCGAGTGTGGGCTGACACCAGACAAGTGGCGCTACGCATCCTGCCACGCTTCAGGGCCAATGGCCTTTTCCAGCTCATCGCTGACGCGCACCACACTGTCAGCAAGACTCACGCCCATCAGCGCTTCTACCTGCGAGCGAATGCTAGGCGTCAGACTGGCCGGCGGAGTAGCCCTGCTGGGTGTTGGACTGCTGCTGCGTGCTGGTGCGTCCGGAGCTATTCCGGGTGACGCCTGCTTGATGCTGCTGTTGTTGGTGGCAGACGCCTTGACCGCATTCAGCGACACCGTAAGCACTCGTTGGTGGCCGCCTATGGTAACCGTAAGCGTTCCCGGGGCAACGCGCGCTTGTGTCGGCTCGGTCATCTCACGCGCAAGCGCACGGAGCACATTCTCATTGCGCACCAGCGCAGCAGGCGAGATGTAGTGCTTGAGTCGGTTGACGCCCATCAGAATTCTTTGCAGCTTCGCCTCGGCCGCGCGTACCTGTTGTACGTCGTGGCCATTCATTCGTATCCACTCTTCAGGCAGCGCACGTGGGGAGCGCAGGGCCACCAGTTCTGTGCGATCGTTGTCCGGTACCGTCAGTGACACAGATGTTTCGTTGGCGTTGATGGCGCTGCGGTGCTGCTGCGCAAGCGCCACTCGCCAGTGCGGACGCTCTTCACCGACATCTTCATCCACCCACACGGCACTCAGCGTGTCGATGCTGTGGCTGTCGCTCCGCGTCACCTCAAAGCCACGGTCAGGCATAAATGGCTCATAGTAGTAGCAGAGACGCTCCACCTCCATGATGTCACGGACCCGCACCTGGTACGGCCACAACACATCTTCATGGTTCGCCTGAGTGCCGTCCACGTTCGGGCCATCGTACCGCCAGAATTTGTCATTGTCCATCCGCTGCCAGTCGGACCAGATCTTGTCGATGAAACCGTGGTGCAGCCAGAAGATGGGATCGTTGGGCGAGTACATGCCGTTCATGTCGCCACCCAGACTGGTGTGCACCAGGCCGTGCGGGGGTGTTTCCACCATCCGGCGTAGCTCGTCAAAGCGGAACGTATTGCGCATGATAGCGTACAGCTGCTCGGGCGCGTAAAAGGCGCTCAGTCGGTTGCCGCGGTCAAAGCTGCGCTCAAGGCACTTGCGCCGCGGATACATGGGGGACCAGGTGGCGAATGGGCCGGTGCGTACGCAGCCGTTGATACCGTTGCCGCCCATAAAGTTGTTGCTAAATATCGGTGAGAACTCGGGCGCCTGCGAGTCGTAGGTCCAGTCCCAGTACGGCAGCATAATGTTGGGGTCAATCTCCTGCAGCTGGCGCTCAAAATCGCGGATAAAGTATCGGTGCCAGGAGAAAAACTGTGTGTACCCGTGTGTGCCGGGACTGGCATCCCAGTGGATCTGCACCATGCGATCGTAACGCGTCGGCTTTGGGCCCGACTGGAGTTGGCGAATGGCGCCGATAAAATTGGCGCGCTCCTGTCCGCTGAGCATGCGAAACTCGCGTCGCGGTCGTACTCGGCGACATTCCGACAGCTGGGCATCTGCAGGGCACGCGCCAAACAGAATGCCCGCGGCTCCGACGGCAATCAGAGCCGCAAGCGCTGACCAGCTCTTCATGGCGCACACGTGTAATCTAATCGATGGCTATTGAATGGTGATAGCCGCGATACGGTAAGTCGCTATGCTGTAGGTGGATGGGTGGACAGCGCAGGTAAGCCGCGCGCCATTGTGACCGCGCCGCTCAATGCCCTTTATCAAGCTGGTCTCGGCATCGGCCGGGCTAGAAAGCATCTGTGTTGTGCGTGTAGTCTGGGCGACAATACAAGCAGCTTATCCGCAAACTGCGGTTGTGTTGTCACCGGAAAAGAGCAACACTGCACTCCCTTATCCAACAGACTTGCGGCGTGGCCGGTGCCTGCAGCTCCAACGGTGATATCGTCTGTCTGCCAATCGTCGCCAGGGGTGATGCCATCAGGCCCGGCGACTTGCGCAGCCGCGCACTCAGGAGAGAGAGCGCGCGCGCACGCGTGTGGGTGTATGATGGGTGCACCCGTGCAAGTTGCCTTGGAAACGCTGTCAGGCGTCATACGCACGCCTCCGCCCTTTTCACAACAAACTGTACTCTGGACGACCATTGGCGCTAACGGCCAGTGCACGAGCCAGCTGGCCTTTGTCATGCCCCTGTTCATGGACAGACTGATACTTTCAAGGCTTGTGATCTGCCCCGGGCTTGTTAACGAACATGCCTGTAACGGGAAACAGAAGCAGCGGCAGTATGTGGCTATTATGAACGTCAGTGCGTTTATAGGCACATGCTAGTCGCTTTGACAAATAGCGAATCAGCGCGATAGAATGTGCACAGCTACACGATGGGACGCAAGTGCAGCCGCCTATTGATGGCGCGGCGCTCACGACGCAAAAGACGCTGCGGTGAGGGTTGATAAAAATCAGCGATGGAGGAATAGTTTGGCCATGATGATTGGCTGTTGAGCCAACGGAGACAGTCCAACGACGTGGGTCTAGAAGCTCTTGGCAGCAACGCGACTGGCTCCATTGTTGGCTGGGTCCGCATCCGGCTTGGATACTCGGACGTCGGCTTTTTCGCGCATGCCGCTTGGCCGACCGATCTCACGCCCCGGATCGGCGGTGGCAGTAGCCGTAGCCGTGTGAGTCGTACTGGGCACACTGTAGCTGCTATGACCTGCTGCGGGATCTTTGTCCGTTCCAGAAAGACGCTTGACAAAGTCGGGCCGATTGATGAGTGCAGCCGGCGAGATATAGCCAGGTAGGCTGTTGAACTCGTCGATGGCGACGCGCAGCAGGGCTTCCAGTCGTCGGACCTCGCCGACAATTTGCTGGTTCATCAGGATCACGCTGTCGAGAAGGAGAATTGGCGCGCGCAGCTTGTAAAGGTTTTGGCGCTCAAACGCGTTAGGTGAAGTGCCGTTCCATACTGCATCAGATGGTGGCGGTGTGCTGTGCGCTATGGGTGCTCCATCCTCATCGGAATCGTGCGTGCCGGGGAATGGTATGTACGTGTAACACAGTTGCCCGATATCTATAACGTCGCTGACGCGGTAGGGCAGGCCGGTGAGCGGGCTGGATAGCTTTGCTGGCGTGCCGTCGGCGTTTGTCCCGTCGTATGCGCGGGCATTGCGTGGCGATAGTGCTTGCCACTCTGACCAGGCCTTATCGATATAGGCGTGATGAAGATAAAAGACCGGGCTAACAGCGCAACAGCACATGCGTCACGTCGGCTGCAAGGAGCACCCAACACCACCGTCAAACACTTACTCATTAGGGCTGAACATGGTCGGCATTTCGCCACCAATCGAGTTGTGCACCTGGGCGTGCGGAGGTGCCTCCAGGCGCACGCGAAAGTCATCGTAGAGCTGCGCGGTGGTCTGCAAGTACCGGGTAATCTCTGGCGAGTAGTAAGCAGACATGGTGTTGTTACCGTCCCAGTTTCGATGCAGACAATGTGGCTGCGGATAGAATGGACGCCAGTCGGCCCACTGCCCGTCGGTCACGCAGTTGTCGCCAGGGCGTCCATTGCCGCCGTACCAGTCGGAGCGCCAGATGGGGGCCAGCTCCGGCGCCTGGGAGTCGTACGTCCAGTCCCAGTACGGAAGTACAATGCTGGCATCGATTTTCTGCAGCGTTCTCTCAAAGTCTAGGATAAAGGCGCGATGCCAGGGCAGAAACTCTGGAAATCCGTGCGTGCTGTTGGCCATCTTCCAGTGCAGGCTGACGTAGCTGGTCGCACACACGAAAAAGTGGATGAGCATGCATTTCGAGCTGACAGCCAAGCGCCAATGTCGGACGTACCTATCGTATACCGTCGGTGCAGCACCCGATTGCAGTTGCTTGATGGCGCTAAAGTAGGTATTGCGCTCTTTGTCGGACAGCGTGCGAATCTCGCGACGCTCCATGATCCGTGTGCAGCCGCTTGAGTGCGGCTTAGCGTCCGTCATTGGTGCGGTACCAGCAGCTAATAATGCTGCCAGTAAAGCGACGGCTCGCAGCGTGTGAGGTAGCATTACAAAATTGGAAATAGATTAGACGGTATGGGCACGACGCCTGCAAGCGTAATAGCGAAAATGAGCGCGTAGTTTGCAATGTGCGATGTGCAATATGTGATGTGCGGCAAAGTGGACGGGCTGCAGTTGCAGCGTCAATTTATCAGCCACAGCAATGGCTGATCGCAGCAAAAAATAGTCGTGTTGGCAGTGTCAGCTTTGCGCTGGATCAGCAGACCGGTGGGTACTAACAGTGACGAATACACGAGTAAATGACCGTGTGTTTGGCGTAGGCAAGGTATGCAAGAGCACGAGCAGATGCGGCGATGAATGTGGTGCATTTTTAAATGACGCTGCCGCCAGTATGGGCAGCGCAATCCATCTCTCGGGTTGCGCTGCAGGATGGAAGCGCCGGGGCCATAAAGATAGGCCACGGCTCTACCATGGCGACAGGACGACCACGAGAACGTGGCCATGCCCCGTCGTCCAGCTGGGCACACTGACGCCGTTTTAAGCCAAACTTCATTGATAAGCACGCGGGAAGAATGTCGGCGTGATACCGTTGCGTACAAACTTGCATGCGGCAAGCACTGCGGCGACACATGCGGAAAGTCTGGGATCCTCTAGCCAATGATTCCCGGAAGGTTTCTGGTAATGGCACGCGCTGCGCCATCAATAATCTTGTTGACTGCATCGGTTATGCCACGGGTGCGGTTGACGCTGATGTAGACGCGACGGCGACCATTGGTGGCGGTTATCTGCTGCTTGCCTTGCACTACACTCTGCAGGAGATCTGTGCGCTTGATCAAAGCGGCGGCTGACACGTAGGTTGGATCGCGATTGACGGCATCGGTCACCTGCTCTAGACGCCGCTCAGTGCTACGTGCAACTTGGATGTTCTGGTTGTTCATGACAAGCCACGAGTCCGGTACGGGTTTGCATGAGCGCAACGCCACGACCTCGGTCTGATCATACCAAGGTGGCGTGACAGTGCTGTTTGACGGCAAAGTAACCACTTCGGTACTGTTACCCGTTGTGATGTTGGTTCCACCGATGGCAGTACGGTCCTTGTATTTGCGGCACTTTCCGCCATTGCCATTGCCATTGCCGTTGCCGTTGCCGTTGCCGTTGCCGTTGCCGTTGCCGTTGCCGTTGCCGTTGCCGTTGCCGTTGCCGTTGCCGTTGCCGGGATTAAATTCTTGATAAGTGTAGCAAATGTTGCGCGTATCCATAATGTCTCTCACGCGAACGTTGAACGGCGTCAGGATATCATTGAGCTGTGCTGGCGTACCATCGGCATTTGTGCCACCGTAATCATTGGCGCGGCTAGGCGAGTATGCTTGCCAGTCGGCCCACAGTTTGTCAATAAACGCATGATGAAAGAAGAATACCGGATCATTGGGCGAGATCATGGTTGACATGTCAGAACCAATGGCCACGTGCACTTGACCATGCGGTACACTTTCAAGCTGCTGGCGAAAGACGTCATACTGGCCTGCATCTTGAATTAGAGAGTTGAGTGCTTCTGGAGAATAGAATGGCGACAGAGCATTGCCAGCATCCCAGCTTCTCTGCAGGCAATGCGGTTGCGGATAGAATGGCTGCCATCCGCTGAATGGCCCATCGGAGACACAGCGGTCACTTTGGCGGCCGTTACCGCCAAGCCAGACAGGCTCCCAGATGGGCGAGAAGGCCGGGGCCTGCGAGTCATAGGACCAGTCCCAGTACGGAAGCATGATGGAGCCGTCAACGCGCTGGAGTGCACTCTCGTAGTCGCGCAGAAAAGCGCGATGCCAAGAAAGAAACCAGGGCCACCCGTGGGCAGTAGCGGCGACCTGCAAATGCATCTGCGTATAGCGATCATACGCCGTGGGGCGTGCGCCAGACTGTAGCTGGCGAATTGCATTGATGTAGGTGGTGCGCTCGCCTTCGGAGAACGTGCGGAATTCGCGCCGCTCTCTAACCGAGGCGCAGCCTTGTGCTTTGGTGGAGGAGATGCGTACGGAGGCAAACAGGCATAGCGACGCCAAGGCCGCCACTGCCACGGATGACCTCATGCTTTTGATAGGTGCTAAGGTGAAAAGGATGCGGATGTGTGCGATGACAGCTCGGGCTGTCAATGCTAGTATGCAGAGATGGTGCGGATGTAGTAGGTACAGGAAGGCTGCGCAAATGCTTGGACGACAGATAAGTGCTGCTGGTACTGCTGCGCTTGACGCTCGTCTGCTTTATAGGTTGTGGATCGTGCTAGTAGCAGCAGGCGCGCGATCGCACCAGAATTAGCACAAAGGCCGCCATGTCGTCACGAGTTGCTTGTGCGACGGAACAAGAATCGCTTGCCAAACAAGTAGCGTTATTTTTGCTGCGTACATCGCAAACGTGCGTGAAACAAGACAGCAGGACCTACGATCGCTAGGCGTGCCCTAGGCCGTCATGGGCGATGGTCGATGGGCGCTTGACGCGAACCATCTTGCTGCGACAGTAGACGTCTGGCAGCGCGTAGAGCCTGCATGCGGCATTGTACCCGGACGCACGCGGGGCCAATCGCCGGCCACATTCTCCTGCCGTATCCCTTATCGCTGATCGTACTCTGGAGAATTGGCGCTTGGAAAATTGGCCGCGAATGGATGGGCGATGCTGCGCTTCTGGCATTCCCACCGGTAATACGTGCATGGACTGTCCAAAATTACCTGCTCCAGCATAATTTGCTGCAAACACCCACCTGTACAACGCCTTGACGTCTTATTTGTACCACCCAGCGATACGTGCAAGGCTGTACGTAACGCGTTTTCAGCATAGACCATCGTCCACCCGATACTATTTATATATGAAGAGGAATAGGCCACTGCGATCGTTGATGTTACCACCGCTGGCGTGCTCGGAGGCGCGGACACTGCAGAGTGCAGCCGCGTACCATCTACGCTGGTTTGTGCAAGCGCCCGTCCCACTTGACAGGAGCCGAAGCAAGGATTGGCTGCCAATGGCAGTTGATGATCAGGGCCGACACCACACACCGTTATCGCACAACCGCTCTGCGGTCCTTCACTACACAGCGTGCAGTGACCAATGCGCCTCCTGCTGGGCTTGCATGCTGCTTGCATGCGTCTAGCACTGGCGCTCGAGTTATGCGCCAAAATTTGACAGGCAGTTTGACAGCATCCGCTTGGAGTGAGTGCAGGAAGGTTGGCCGGTCTGACATGCAAGGGTTGGTGAGCTACAGCGCCGCTGGCGTGCACCTGACTATGCAGCGCAAACCCGACAGACGAGCCAAGCCTGCCCAACCATCCAAACCCTGCGCTTTGTCGGCTGCACTTTTGGAAAACAAAGACTAGCGATAGGCATGCTGTCAAGGTGATGCGGTGTGCCGTGCAGGCAAAGTGGACGTCCGCTGGTCTTCCCAACATCCATCCGCATCACACGACTATGGGCACTTCAACGCTTTGTATCAGCGCTGTGAATAGTTGCAAAGATATACATCTTTAATCTGAGAGCATGCTGTGGATGGGCATACATGTCTGAGGTTACTGGCGGGCAGACTAGGAGGACCGAACGCCGTAGATTGACTTGACGCTCTGGGCACCGGTCGCACCGATGACGTCGGCCAGTGTCTTGCGGCTGTTATTGACGACATGTTTCTGAAGCGTACCGAGAGACGAGGCCATTTTGCGTAGCAGGTTGTGGATCATGGTCGAGTCCTTGGCGCCAGTGGGAACCTTTATCCTGAGCCGCTTGTTGCCCTTGGTAGCGACCAGTGAGCCGTGCTTGCCGATGATGTTCAGGGCCAGATCCGGGCGGTTGATGAGCGCCGCTGGAGACACGTAGTTGGGGATGGCATTCAGCTGCTTCACCATGTTACGCGCCTCTTCCTCACGTTGGCGCACCACGGCAACGTCATAGTTGTTCATCCGGATAAAGTCTTCGGAAAGCGGTTTTGGATCGCGCAGCTGCAGTAGTTCCAGCTGGTCATCTGCAGCCGGGCGTGCAGTGGCGTCTGATGCGTTTGCTACGTCCTGGAGGGTGACGTCGGGCGCAAGCGATGTAGCAGTCCGAGGCACGCTGTCTGTCACGCTACGACGCGACACACCGCCTGAAAATCCGCCAAAAGACGCATACACATAGCAGAGATTGCGAGTGTCCAGCACGTCGCGCACTCGGTATGGCGTGTATGCCAGCTGGTCGTTGACCGAGGCCTGGGATCGGTTGGGATTGACGCCGTTGTAGGCGTTTGGATTGTTGCCCGGCGTTCTCTGCCATTCGGACCAGATCTTGTCCACAAACGCGTGGTGCAGCCAGAACAGCGGGCTAGTCGTTCGAAAAGGTTAGCAGTGCGCCAATGCGATCGGATAAGCGACCAACAGTGCGACACTTACTCGTTCGGGCTGAACATGGAGGAAAAGTCGGAGCCAATGGCGTTGTGCACCTGTCCGTGCGGTGGGAATTCAAACTGGGTACGGAATGTATTGTAGTCGCGGTACCTAAACAGGCTGCGGATGCCCTCCACCGATGTAAAGGGCGAGAGAGATGCGCCTCGATCGAAGCTGCGACGAAGGCACCGGGGGGATGGGTAGACCGGACGCCAGTCGCGGAACTGGCCGTTGATCACGCAGCCGTCGCTGCTACGTCCGTTGCCGCCAAACATGTTGTCTTGAAAGACGGGGGATCCGGCCGGAGCCTGCGAGTCAAAGGACCAGTCCTGCCAGTCACAGAGAGACGGCGGTTAGAGCAGGAAATAGCTAATTCACAAGGCCGTCGATACATACCCAGAACGGTAGCATGATTCGCCGGCCAGAGACAGCCTGCAGTCTTGACTCAAAGACCCTGATGTACGCACGATGCCAGGGCAGAAACTGGGGCGTGTTGTGCGCAATTGTCCGGACCTGGTTATGCTGCATAGCGAAACTGTGCGTGCATTGTATCAGCATCCTACTACTTGTACTCTGCTATACCACGGCAGGCTACTCACTTATCATATTCACTAGGCTGGCCCCGGTTCCGCGGAGTCTGCAGTAGCTTCACGGCGTCGATAAACGCCTTCAGGTCTCCCGGTGAGAGTGTACGTATTTCGGGACGCACGCCAATGCCGTTTGGACACTGCTGTCCAGCGACGCCGAGTGAGAGTGGCGACAGCACCGTCAAGACGGCCGCTAGGCTTAGCAGCTTTGCAAACGCGTGCATAGTGAAGGTGTATGGTACAGACAGTCGCGCAAAGGCGGATGAAAGACACTTTTACGCTATAAAGGCGAGTTGAACTATTATACGGATGGGTATGATGAGAGCGCACTGGCTTACGGTATATGGAGAGGATGCATGCGCGTTAAGCCAGATGGCAAGCAGGCCGCCGTCTATATAGCGCTCAAGCAACATCAAGCACGAAGAGACGTATACTTTGTCCGCGCATTAGCGTGTTCATTGGCCCCATGTGCTGTTCGCTGCGCGAGGAGCACGGTGGTCGCACGTATGCGCAGCGTGTTTAGTGTGAGGTCGGCTGGCATTGGGTCGCCAGAGACGCACGCCGACTTGCATGTAAGGCACACGCAGCTGATTGGGGAACGTGCCATGCTTGAGGCGCTCGGCCGGTTTGCCTACCATCAGCCAACCGTGCCGCACACCACACACAGCCCAGGTGAGAGTTTGGCAACATTTTGGGCGACGCTATTACGTGAAGACATCCATGAGGCAAAAATGGATTGTGACGAATCTCGTGCTGGCGTCAGACTGGCGGCAGATGAGCCGGTGAAGGCACAAGGCACACTCAAGTTTGTACGATGGTGGGCGTGCCATCATCAGTGCTATGTGTGCCTGAATCGTGGGATCGTGGGATCGCGTGGGCAAGCAGGATGCAGAGAAGACGAGTCTACATGGGGCTACATGCCGTGTTGTGCACAAAGTGCATACAAGAAACGTCGCCTTGATCTAAAAAGTTTGGGCCATCCGATCGTTTTGGCGGTCAATTAGGTCTGCAGTGGCTATCCAGTATCTTGCAATGTCCGAGACACGCCAAGCAAACTTGACTTTTGGCAAGGCAGAGCAGCAGGCCTGCCAGCAGCGACGACAAGAATAGTACGAGACGATACTGCCGATTGCAAGACACAGGGAGCCATCAGCGTAACCTTGGCTTGGCCATGCAAGTAGTCGTAGCACTTGGTAAACAAAGCGCTTCTTGTTGGCCTCGGCCACCACCTGCATACGCGCCCACCAGCAAGTAGACAAGAAGAGGCTGCTGACGCTGTGCAAGGGAGATCGCGTGTAGCACTCGTGGCGCAGCTCATGCAAGGCACGCTGGCCCACTCCGGCACCAGCACCCGCGGCAGATCTGGGAATCTGCTTGCATTTATTCACAGTCTCACAAACCAAACGGCACAGCAGATGCAGCAGGCTATTGTCTGTGACTTCCGCCGATGCATACATAATCTCAGCCTAACTCTTGGGCTGCGTGATGATCAGTTCATTGCTTTCCGAGGCAAATGACGCCAGCTTTTCCGGGCTGTTGATAATAGCTGCTGCAGAAATGTACTCTTGCCGTGCGTTGGTCTCCATTGTATACTTGCTCATGAGTTCTTCTGTTTCGCGCACGACTTTCCGGTCCAGGCCCATGGCGGCAATGTAGTCGTCAGGAATGGGAAGTGTATCTCGCAGCTTTAACAAATCTTTCCGATCAATCGCTGCAGGCAGCGCTTCTTGCTCGCCTGGAGAGCCCTCGTGAACGACAATGGTGGTGTTTGTGCCGCCGCTCGCCGGGATGAATTGACTAAGGATGTCCATCACATTGCTGCCGGCAGCGTTTACCGTTCGTGCCGGTGCAAAGTCTGCATAGCGATAGCAAAGATTTTGCGTGTCCATTACTTCGCTGACGCTGATGCCAAACGGCCTAATTTCGTCGTTGATGGACACCGACTGCCCTTCTATGGTGGTCCCATCGAATGCACGAGCGTTCTGCGGGCGCATTTGCTGCCACTCGGCCCAGTTCTTGTCTACAAATGCGTGGTGCGCCCAAAAGATTGGGCTGCAGGTGGTGTCGTGAGTAAGAGCACGTCTGTGCCGACCATGGCTGCGGCATAACCAAAAAGTGCGGTCACTTACTCGTTTACCGCGTACATGGTGTTAAACTCAGAGCCGATGCCTATGTGAACTTGGGCGTGTGGCTTGGACTCGAAGCGTGAGCGGTACTCCTGGTACGTTCTCGACTGTTCCTGCAGCGCCCGCAGCGCCTCTGGACCTGAAAAGGCCGAAAGTCTTTGCTGCTGGTCGAATTTCCTTTGCAAGCAGTGCGTGTTCGGGTAGACGGTCGCCCAGTCGGCAAAAGGCCCGTCTACAACGCAACTGTCGTCTTGTCGGCCGTTGCCGCCATAGAACCCGCTCCTAAACACCACTGATAGCTCCGGAGCCTGGGAGTCATACGACCAATCCTGTACAGAACCACTTGTGAGCAAATGGTGCGGTCTGGCTAGCACGAACAGAGCGGACAAACCACTCACCCAGTAGGGTAGCATGATGCTGGGGTCGATTCGTTGCAGCTCACGCTCAAATCTGCGCAAAAAGATACGATGCCATGGAAAGAACATGGCGTTGCTGTGTGCGATCCGCTGCTGCTCGTAATGAACTCGTACATTACTGTTTGCGATGTATACGCGTTAAAATGCATTACGGTCGATGTTGTTTGCGCATACAGGGCACCTACCTATCGTACATAGACGGCGACCCACCCTTTTTAACCTCCTTAATTGCATTAAATAACGCCGCGCGCTGACCGCTGCTCAACGTCCGAATTTCCACCCTTTCCCGGATACTGTCGCATTCTTCTGCGTGCACGTGTACAATGCAGCTGTGACATAGGCTCCACCAAAACAACAAAGCAGCAGCGGTCACGCAGTTTAACGGCAGGAGCGACATGGTGTAACTGTTGAATGATCAAGCCAACAGTCGGAGAGCTGGATATTGCTTGCGCGCAACGACTCCGCCACCGGATGGCTGTCCTTTTATTGCTTACCAGCAGCAGCCAAAATACATATGTTTCGCTCGGTGAAGCTGCCCGCTTACGCTTGCTGCTACATATTGATCGGTTGAACGAGATGCGCAACAAGCTGGGTTGCTAAGCGCCGCCAGTACACTGTATCGTCGGCGGCCTATTCGTATCAATCAATTGCATAGCAAGCGCAGAACGAATGAGCTGCGGTGCTCGCGTGTGCGACGCACGGCCCCATTGTTGCAGACCTTTCGCCTGCACCGCTGCTATGCGCATTTCCGCCGACCAGCCGACGTCATGCTAATGGCATGGCGTAGGCGCCTGTTTTGGCGCACTAACGACACACGGGCCGACAAAATTACACCTGAATTCGGCAGATTGGCGCTCTGCAACGCCACCGTACCAACAGCGCTGAACCAATGTACCGCTACATCGCCAGCGATTGCCATGCGGTCTAGCCCATGTTGCATACCGGTCCAGCGGCGTTTTCGCGCTGAATTGCAGCCTGCTCTACGCACATGGAAGCACGCACGCACACGTCTAGGCTTCGTTTGGGTAGCACAGCTCTTCAGTTGGCGACTGGCCCTTGCTGGTGACGAAGACGAAACGCTTTTACCATTTTGGGAAGCACCTGTCGCTTCCACATATACCCATCGTCTAGCGGTAGATGAGTACCGCTTGCTGCGCTAGCTTCCGAGCCAACCATTGCGTGGCCCCCGCGGCTCCTGTGAATTTTAGCGGTAGACTGTTGCTGTTCTGACTTATTGTCCGTACGCAGAGCAGGCATCTGCAGGTGTGCTGCGGTTAATGAATGGCCAGCTGAAGCGTACGCATGCAAGTTTGTGCATGTGCAACCAACGCTCGACTGCGTGCTCCCTTGCTTTCGATGCCGCGCCATCCGTTACCCTACATTCTTGCTACTCACGCAACTCTCCCGCTTTCTCGCCAACCAACTCATTCTGCGCTCATTCTCTCTGCCTAACCTGGACTGCAATAATACTACCAGCAGTAGCTGTGTAATCCCGAACCCTTGGTCATCTAAATCACCTGTCTTCAGCGGTGCTAGACACCCTCGCTATACCTGGCTTTCTCGGCCAACTGTCGATATCCGCTATTTCAGCGTCTGCGCTAGCGTCAGAATCACTGACATACTAAATTCAGTATGTATTCCAGCCGTATTGCTTTGCTCGCTGTAGTTGCGCTTCTCGGCGCTCTGGCAAGCGCTACAAATGCGCAAGAGTTCCGCGCCATTGGCCGTCACCGGATGCTGCGCCGCGGCGTATCAAACACCTACCCCGCTGCACTCCAGCCGTACACCACTACTCCATCTGCTCTACCGACCGTTACCAGCGCACCAACTCCCAGCGCAACGGAAACGTATGGCGATGAAGAAGACTGCAACGAGGCAGACGTCAACTCTGATGTCGACGTTGATGAGGACTGCGAGGAAGATGCCAGCGACGCAGAGGACTGCGAGGAGGATGCCGACGAAGAAGACTGTGAGGAAGACGCCGATGACGAGGACTGCGATGAAGAAGACTACCAGAGCGATGAGGACTGTGAAGAAGAGAGCAACGGTCAGGCTGACGAGGAGTGCGACGACAACGCTGACTACAAAGGCACCGATGAAGACTGCGATGAGGACGACGCCGCAGCAGTACCGTATGTGCCTGCGCCCATCTCGCCCGCCACGCCGGCTGCTCCATCTCCAACGCCATATGTGCCAGCCCCCTCCACTTCAGCCGCCCAACCACAGGCGCCGACTCCCGCTCCACAGTCCCCAGCCTCGGTCCCGCTTCTCCAGAAGCCTGCTTTTACCCCGCAGTCGCCCGCACCTACATCAGCCCTGCCAGCTCCGGTGTCCACCCCTGTCCCACAGCCGCAGGCGCCCAAGGCAAACCAAGAGCCACCGGTCCCGGCCGTAGCTCCAGCCACACGGTCTCCAGCATCCGCACCAAGTTCTACATCCGTGTCCGCTTCTGCACCCGTTCCCGAGCCCACCTTTAGCGCTGCACCCACACCCACGCCCACCTCCGCCGCACCACCTCAGGACCCGGCGCCCACTCCCCAGCCGGATGCGTCCCAGGCGCCCCCTGAGTCCAGCGATGGGAGCAACGGTCCTGCCATAGACACACAGGTGATTACAAGCACCGATAATTAGGCATCACTCCATGGCTGCGGATGGTGGGAATGTATCGCTGGTACCGCTGGGCGTGAACAGTTGATTATCCATCAAAGTAAACCTTGCTTCAATGCCCGTCATCGTGTCTCGTGCTTTGGTATCTTCATCAGTGACGCAAGATTTGCAGTTGATCGCCGGAGAGCCTATCGCCCTAGCCCACTGCGCTGCCAGCGAGCTAAGCTGCCCAGCCTCATCACGTCAACACCCCCTAGGAGGTCTATCAGTGCCGTAGGCGATGTACTTTACCCGCTGTAGCGTCTCCTTTTCCACCTTCATTACCCTGTTATTCTCCTGCACATGGGGAGGCTCCTTTTATCCACACACACTCCTTTACACGGTTATACAGTGGCATCATCTAAACAGAAACCTCGGATCAAAGCTATGCTGCCTAGGTGAGCATATGTCGCCGTTTTTGCACT
Source organism: Thamnocephalis sphaerospora (assembly GCA_003614735.1). Classification (NCBI taxonomy): domain Eukaryota; kingdom Fungi; phylum Zoopagomycota; class Zoopagomycetes; order Zoopagales; family Sigmoideomycetaceae; genus Thamnocephalis; species Thamnocephalis sphaerospora. The sequence goes on along the minus strand of KZ992532.1, from coordinate 16,486 downwards.
TGTAAACCAGCAGAATCACCGTCTAGTCAACACATCTCGGCAGCCCTTGGCCTCAACCTTTACACTACTATTGCCAAAAGAGCGGATACACTTTGTGCGTACTTTGCCTCGTATAGCCATCATCTCCACCTACCGCGGCGCCGCAGTTGGCCACCCATTGCTATTTAGTCACTCCTTACTCGTTGCTGCAGCCCTAGCCTCTTGTGTGATACTAGCTAGCTACCAGTCCATAAGCCGGCACAGTGCCCAGGCTTACGCGAGCAGCCAAAACGCCCTTAAAACTGTACATTGCCGTCTAGTGTCACAAGTAGCTACCGCTATTTTTCAAAGCTTGCCGCCGATTTCCACTGCAACCACAACACATGCAGAAGCTAACCAGCAAATTGCGTAGATACTGGCTCGACAATGAGACACAAACGTGCTCCTTCTCGGTGCTAAGCACGGCCGGAAAGGACAGTGCATGTACACGAGATGCCGCGAGCCATCGCATTCGCCGCAAAGGCGCGCCTGCAAAAAGCGTGCACGTTCACTCACTCTGTAGTGGCAGTGTTGTCACGCTTCTACTGCTGCTCGTGACCATCGTCTGCACGGTGCATGCCCAATTATGTCCGCGCATTACCGTTCGCCGTGAAATTCGCCAGCTGTCGACAGTCGAGCGCAATCGGTTTTTCAACGCAGTGCTTGAGCTCAAGCGGCGTAGTGACGGCGACCTATCGATGTACGACCGGTTTGTACAGGTCCATCTGGACAACACCGATTTTGCGCATGGTGTGCCCAGTTTTCTTCCATGGCATCGCAAGTTCACGCGTGACTTTGAGCTTGCACTGCAGCGGATTGATCCTACTGTTTCAGTGCCCTACTGGGTAAGCAGCCTCGACGCGTAGTTGCGCTATTGCGCTAACCGCGTGCCATACATGCCCAGGATTGGAGTTTGGACTCGCAAGCGCCAGAACAATCGCCGATATTCGGCGCCGATATGTTCGGCGGTAACGGCCAGGGCGAGGACAACTGTGTGATGGACGGAAAATTTGCAAACTGGGTGCTGGCCGTGCCAGAGCGCCGCTGCCTGCAGCGATCGTTTAATGAGCGTGCAGAGATTTCAGCGCTCTATCCGCCCGAATCTCTACTCAGTATTCAGCGCGAGGAAATCACGTATGAGGATTTCTGGTACGCTCTCGAAGGCCCGCCGCACGGTGTCGTGCACATGGGCATCGGCGGCGATATGGCCAGCATGACCAGTCCAAACGAGTAGGTGCCATGTGTAGCGCAGCATAGCGCAATTGTAATGCCTACTGACACGATGGCGCATAGTCCGCTGTTCTGGGTGCACCACTCTTTTATTGACAAGCTGTGGTCTGATTGGCAGATTGCTCGGCCAAATACACGTCTCACCATGTACGGCGGTCATGACGAAGACAACGATCGCGAGGCTACACTTGGCGATCGCATGGCACCGTGGGATTTGCCGGTGCGCGCCGTAATGGATCACCGAACTCTCTGCTATAACTACGATTCGGCCAACTTTGCCGACTCGGTCTCCATGGCACGTCAGCGCCTTTTGAGCTCTGATCCACCGGTATGGCCATCCAGCCTCGCATCATTAATGTCACCTGGTGGAGGCACTTCGATGTCGCTGCCTTCCAGCACGTCGTGGCGTCTTCCAACGGTAGGTTCTCGTCCAAACGGTGCACTCACTGGTGCCGCTAGATTACCATGGAATGGCTTGTCATCATCGCCACCCACTGCCGTGCCCATGTTCTCTACTGCACTGCCAGCGCTTCAGCCCGGCCGTAATCAGGCCAGAAACCAAACTGTCGCTGGTTTTAGAGGAACGCCAATCAATAGCACCGTCCGCCCCACAAGTATAGTGGTTGCTGCTAGAAGCGCAAACAGCCAGCAGCTACCGCCAGCAACTCTGGCCACAGCTGAACACTTTACTCGTAGCAATGCCAGGCAAAATTGGGCTGCCGCCGGATGGAGCGATGCAGCACAGAGAAATATCGCGCAAGCTATATCTCTAGCCGCTACTACAGACTCGAGTGCGGGAGAAATGAGTAGACGCGGGGACATGCCAACGTTTGCGCGGCAATTTCCAGCTCCTCCCCTTTCGCCCTTGATGTCTTCTGCAGCTTCATTCTTCTCCAAAGCACCAGCGGAGCCCGCCGACGTGAACGCTTTTGCGGATAATATTGAGGAAAGTGACTTTGGCAGCAGTGAAGATGCGCCAATTGAGGAGGAAGAAGGACCGCCAAAAGAAAACAGCGATCAAAGCAGCAGCGACGGCAGTAACATCGGCAATAGCAGAGATAGAGAGAGTGACGTCGATGACGGCAGTGTTAATGACGACGCCAGCAACAACGAAGAGGCTCGCCTGATACGCCGTGGGCAGTCAGATACCGAAAATCTCGATACCGTCGTGAAATCGACAAACGCCAACATGATAGTAAGCAAGTCAGAGCGCCGCCCGTCTAGCAGAAAGATAGATCACAACGTCGCCGCCGGCCTGCGCCTGCCAAAGCCACTACCGGAGCACTGGATACAGATGAACCGACTAAAGGTGGAGCGCGTGCGCCAAGAGGAACAGAAGCTAGTCCAGGTGATATCAGATGTCAATCAGATCATTGGTTACATTTCGCCAGCTAGCCTGGTTGGGCATCTAAGCTCTGGAACGAGGCCAGCGCCCGTGGCAATTGTCAATAATGTAGCCAGTGGCACGCTCAATCTGGTTGCGGATGCCGTGCAGGCGGTGCCCTTGGCGGACAGCGTGCTTCCCAAAGCAGCCGGAGCATTCAGCGGCATGATAGGATCGCTGTTTCCGGACATCGGACGTAGCGCTGACGAGGAGACCGCCTAGGGCAAAGGCCGTAGCACTAGGAACGGCTCTGCAAAAGTTAATTAGCTTAGATCTGCTAGTGCTGGATATCCATTTGTGGAAGCGGTAGAAATGGGCGGCATTATTGTCCACCACGCAAATGTCTACCACAGCGACAAGCCGCCGGCCCTCACCATTCGCGCGTCTTGTACATACCATTTGTTTATGCGACCTGCAATAAAGCATGGCCGATTGGTGCCTTGTGCCGACACTGTGTTGAATGCGACGCAGACCCAGCCGGCTAGCACGCCACATCTACTCAGTCAACGCTGCACGTGACGCACTAGGCTAAGCAGGACAGCTGGGTCTGTGGCAGTATGAACATATGAGCTGCAAGCGGAAACGTGTAGCTTGAAGGGCGCCGAATGGAATAGTAAGAGAGTGAGTGAAAGAAAGCTGGTGGCGCGTGCCACAGCACACTGTCATCGATATCGCTACCCTCCTTAGCCATCAAAGCACGCGCTAGAACAGCGCTGAACCAGCTAGCACCGTTGCAGAGGTGAAGCGGCGGAAGCATCATAGTGACTGAAAACGGTTTCTGTGCCGTCCTGCTGTCTAAGTTACACCACCTCAAATCCATTGCGCCTGACGCCGTAGTCAACGCCCGTTGCCGTTAGCATACCTTACTATGCCTTACGCTAGACAATCACTAGGCCTACATGTCGTCACAGCTGCCATTCCCCCTTGCTCACACTTGTCTTTATAGTAAGCGCACTGTTGATATGGACTGCACCATCTGCCTCGATCCATTTCCGGGGAATACTACACAAAGAGACCATCCATCTCCGGTCGCTGCGCTGCCATGCAAGTGCTGACGAACGCTCTATCGGAAACACATAAGCTAATTGGACGACCTTGTCGGCGTACGTGCTTTAGGCGGTCATCTATACCACTCTGTATGGTACGTAAGCACGTCTTGTGCATGCTAGGGCCACAGTCCTTGTTAACCCGGCCGCCGCTGTGACCGTGGTGGTCTCCACGACGACGGTAACGACAACTTAGTATCACGCGCTCTCTGGAGCACGACAACAGGTGCCCGCAATGTAGAAAACTGTTGCCGCCGTCGCAGCAGATCATATACCTATTCGCAGACTGGCCACAAACGCAATCTGAGCCAGACTCGCAAATAACTTCCAAGCGCAGGAGCATCAAAAGCTTTTTGAGTTTCCGGGTGAGCTGAGACGACGGCGTGGCCTTGTTGCTTACAGCTGATGGCATGCTATTGGGGCAAATAGAGCGGCACGAAAAACAAGTCCCGCGTAGAAGTACAGGAGACAGTATCGCGCCCTACACAACAGCATGAGGCGGCTGGGCCTAGTCAGCCGCAAGCTGAAGAACGCACTGGTCTGGAAGACCTGAATGAAGAAGAGCTGCTACAGTACACCATGATGCTGTCTCTGGAGGAGGACTTGAGCCATAATACGCAAGGCAATAACACAGGTACGCAGCCGACTGCATCTATTCTCACCAGCGGTGCTGCCCGACACAAAGCATATCACATAGTTGCTGAACGATGATATACTACCGGAACAGGAGCAGCATGAACTCTACAACGCCAGTATGCATTCAGCCGCTATTCAAAGAGTAGAAGGTCCTTGGTGTAATTTGACGCCTAGTACGTTCAAGCGGGCAATGTGACTTTGTCGACTGCGCCAACAGCAGCGCTCAACCATCAATCTGCTCCGACATTCGCTGCACTGTTTTCGGTGCCTATCGCTGCTGAACCTTGCTGGTGACAGTCCACCTATGCCTTCATGTCAAATACCGCCGAGTGCATCAGTGTGTATCGGCGGCAAGCATTAAGTGACGTGTGCTATACCACGTGCGCCCCTGGCAAAGTAAACAATGGCGCCGCTTGCGAGCCATCTTTGTCAACGCGCCTCTTGCCCTTCAACGTTGCTCATTTTCGCCTCTACGGTGGGCGCTCTGTTGGCATGGAGTGCGTCATCTGTCTAGACACGCTTCCTGGAGACAGTGTGCAGGAGGGCCATCCTTCTCCAGTGGCTGCATTACCATGCAAGTAGTAGCGAGTGTCTTGCCTGGATGCATGTGCTTATAAACAGCGTTTCGGTGTTTCTATCGGCAGGCGGCCACGTTTACCACTCTACATGGTGGGTGTTTGCACTTGTACTGCGCGCACGGATGCCGCCGCTGAATTGCTGCGATGGTTTCAGTATCCTGCGTTGTCTGGAACGTAGCAATCGCTGTCCGCAGTGTAGGGTGCCGTCGCAGTCGTCGCAGAAAATTATATATTTGTTTCTGGATTGGCCGCAAATAGTCTCCGGGCCAGACTTTCAAGTGTCTCTTGAGGGAAGCAAGGACGAGGTGGTTTCGCGCTGCCGGGTAAGTTACCGCGATGCATGCACGCCATCAACTATGGCTAATGTGTTTATTATATCGTCTGCATTGGTTTGGCCAGGCCAAGGTGCTAGAAGCTCAGGAGGCGGTGGGCAACTGGAAGGACTATGCCATGCGAGTGAAGGAGGGGATGGCACAGAAGAGAGCCAAAATGCGCACGGAGCTGGCCGATTTGCAGGAAAAGCATGCAGTGCAGGTGAATGACCTGGTGACAAAGTATGCGGCGCTGCAAAGCGAGCATGAGAAAGCGAAGCGTAAGCTTGATGAGAACATTGCAGTCATTGGAAGGAAAGAACGGCACATGATGGCAGCGCAGGATCGTCTACAGGTTTTACAGCGCGAGGTGGAGCGCTGGCGGACGGTCAACAGGTGCGCATTGGACTTGAAGTGCCGCCGTTGTCATGCGATACGAGCTGATGTTGTCCCGCAGCATCCAGCAACTGCAGAACCAGGATAACTCGGCAAGTATTGACGGCCTATACGCACGCTTTACAGAGCTAGACGCAAACGGTCGGAAGCTGGCGTTTCGCGCACTCTGCAGCAATGTAGATGCATCCATGCGGTGGGGTGTCTTGCGCAGCGGTGACGGACTGTTGCTGTAGGGGCTCACATCTGCTGTCGCTAGCAAAATGCAAGAGTGCCAGGACATTACCAAGGAATGCGACAGCCGGCTAGCACGTGCCGAAGATTACTCGCGTCTTCTTAGCTCACAGCTTTCCGAAATGCAACGAAAGGTATCATGACGTGGTTCACGGCGCAACGATGGATCTATATCATTTGCGGCTCACCGCTGTATATCAATAGGCGCACAAGCTGACAAAACAAAACAACAAACTCGAGATGGAGCTTGCACAGTGTCAAGCTTTGCTGGAGAGCGGTAATGGCACAGACAGGGACGGCACCAAACGTCATCGAGAAGCAGCCTGCGAGGACGACATGGCGGCCGTGATGGAGCACGCTATGGCAGATGATGACTATAGCTTGGATGCATTCTTCGACGACGCCGACGGTGAATCTGCTGAAGAGCAAAGCAACGTTACCCGGCGATCGACATCGCCATCGGCGTTTGCACAGCCACAGCACACCTCGTTCGATAGCACCAAAGGTGATGACCGTTCTTATGCTTGTACCGACAAGGATGTATATGCTGGAGAAAGGTACGCGGGCAAGCGTTTTTCGGCTGATGCAAATCCTGCTTGCAATGCTGATGGCGATGGTACGCGCAGGCATCGTCCGTGGTTATCTGAGGAAAGTGTGTCGGCGCGATCAACATTGGTACAAACGCCAGCGCTGCCACCACCGTTGCCAATACTTGCTCGCACTACCCGCTCCTCAGCAAGCCATCGCTCGGTAGCACGCACTGAATCCAGCAGAATGCGTGACTATGACGGCATGGGTGGCCGCAGGCGTCTAGTTGGCTTCAGCACCGTGCCAGATCCACCCTTATCGACAAGTCTGGCTCGCGACACAGGCCAGCAGCTGCGGCAGCATCAGCCCATGCGCGCATCGGCAGCCAGAGCCATGGCATCTCTTGGTACGCGCAAAAAGGTCATCCCTGGTCATAGTCGCGCACGATATACGAGGGCTGCTGCTAGCCTAGCCGGAAGCGCCAACAGCCGCCAGCTGATGCTGCGCTGGATGCGAAATGGCGATGGCTCCTCAGCCGGCTAATTCTGTAAACAATATAGCATGTCTGGTGAACACGCGTCTTTGCACCTTCGTTCCTCCTCACCGCCCAACTAGTGCTACGCTACTCTCTCTCGACCGACCGACTCGCATCCATCCCGCACGTGCTCATCGAGCCACCAGCGGCTTCTGCGCTATCATTTGACTGCGAGCCGACCGGAACAACGGCGATCGCACGCGCCTTAATTGGCTGATCGGGCGGCAGCGATGGATAGCGCCGCGTCGGTTCCTGCTGTGCCTGCTTCGCCGGCCAGCGCTCCGGGAACGACAGACACCGTTACCATCATGACGACTGCAGAAACGACCGTTGGCGAAGCTAGTGGCGAGGCGTCCTCGGCTGGCGAACCGGGCGCTGCTGCTGCGTCCACTGCCACGACCGCCGAGAACGCGCGCCCGTCTATGCGTTTACGCAGCGAACGTGCGCCGCAGCTGGAAGCACGCATTGCCAAGGATGCCTATGACGTGGAGGCCTGGCAGATGCTGCTTTCTGAGGCGCAGAGCGCGGGCACCCAGGAACAAGTGCGCGATATGTTTGAGCGCTTTCTAGAACGCTTCCCAAGCTCCGTGAGTTGGCATGCATACAGTCTCCGAAACCGTCCTGCCTATGCGGCACTAACTGGCGCTGCGTGAGTAGGGCCGCCACTGGGCACTCTACGTCGAGTTTGAGCTGCACGTCGGCCGCACTGACCTTGCCGAAGCCATTTTTGCACGCTCGCTGCGTGACGTACTCTCGGTCGACCTGTGGCGCGCCTATCTGACGTATGTACGCCAAACCAACGAGACAGCGGGCGAAGCTGGGCGCAGCACGGTGATCAAGGCGTATGAGACCGCGCTACAGTACATTGGCGTGGATAAGGACGCAGGCGGTATCTGGAGCGATTACGTAAATTTTATCAAGGCTGGCGAGGTGCGCGTCTGCGTGGAATAGATGTGCTCAGCTTTTGGCCGACGCTGACTTGCTGCGGACACCTGCGCGGCCGACACCGGCATGTAGGCCAGCACTACCTACGAGGAGCAGCAGCGCATGGACGCGCTGCGTCGTGTGTATCGGCGCGCCATTGCTATTCCGCTTACAAATGTCGAGGCGCTCTGGCGTGAATACGATGCATTTGAGAATGGCCTAAGCCGCGTTACGGTAAGCGCTCACCGACCTGATGAAACGGCGCGACGCTTGGGACGCGGACTGATGCGCGCTCGTTGCACATTGTTAGGCCAAAAAGTTTTTGGCTGAGCAGTCGCCCATTTACATGACCGCGCGTGCAGCTGTGCGCGAGCTCAAGCAAATGGCCGAGATGCTCAATCGTTCCTCACTGCCCCGGCCTTCGCAGTGGACTGAAAAAGAGCTCAATCAGGTAGGAACAACCAGGAACATGCGGCTGTACTTTTGTAGCGGCATCTGGATGGACGACTTATTTGTCGATGGCAATAGTTGTCTGCGTGGAATCGGTATCTGGCATGGGAAAGGCAGGATCCGCTCAGGATAGAAGATGCGGCCACGCGCAGTGCGCGCATCTCGTTTGCATACAAACAGGCCGTGATGACGATGCGTTTCTATTCGGAAATTTGGTGAGCACGCAGATTCATGTGCGCTGGTTGCAGTCGACGTGTTAACGAGTGGTAAAAATAGGTTTGCAGCAGCGACGTTTGCCGCTGAAGAGGATCGCCACGATGAGGCCATTGCCCTGTACAAGTCTGGCATCGAAGTGCTGCCGACCAGGTAGGTGACTGTAACAGCCCACAGCTTATTTGTGGATTACGCGCTGATGCTTGTGGCGGGAGCAGCTGTCTGCTGCATTTTGCCCTTGCTGAGCTGTATGAAGAGCGGAAGCGCGTTCCAGAAGCACGTGCAGTCTATGAAACGTTTCTGGAGACATTGAATGGACAAATTACCGGTATGGAAGCAGAGGCCAAGGCAGAGGCGGAGCAGGTGGGCGCAGCCAGCGCGCACTCTGCTGGCAACCGGAGATCACCCAATCGTTTGGGTGAGGAGGATGGTGAAGAGCGTGAGCGACAGCGTATGCTGGAACGCGAGTGTGCACGGGCCAAGGAAGAGGTTATGGCTCGCTGGAAGCAGCGCATCGATGTGGCCAAGCGCACTTGCACACTTGCCTGGGTCATGATGATGCGTTTTGCCCGACGCTCAGAGGTGGGTGCGAGCATACCGTATGGTTCACGCATGGTCAGCCACGCCTTGGTCGACTAACATCTGGAGCGCTGGTGCACGTATTGCTTAGGGTATTAAAACAGCGCGGCAAATTTTCAGCCGTGCGCGCAAGTCGCCACACATTACCTATCATCTATTCGTCGCTTCTGGTGCGTAGGGGACACTGAGAATGTGCATCCGTAGCGCGTCTACTTACTGCGCATTACGATGCAGCGTTGATGGAGTATCATTGTAGCAAAGATGCCGGTGTGGCTGGTCGTGTGTTTGAGCTAGGCCTGAAATCGTTTGGCGATGCGGAATACGTACGCGAGTACCTTGCATACCTCATCCGCACCAACGATGACAACAGTGAGTGGTTAGCGAGCCAGTTATCGCATTCTGCAATGCTGCATCTTTTAGTAGCTAACCACGCCTGCAAATGAAGATACACGCGCTCTTTTCGAGCGTACCATTCATACTTTGCCGACAGAAAAGGCGGATCCAACATGGAGGCTGTTCTTGGCCTACGAGTCTGACTATGGCGAACTTACTGGCGCGCGCGAAGCAGAAAGCCGCTATCTAACCGCCTTCCCCAATGGTAAGACGCATCGATGGATCCAGCCATGCGCAGATGGCTTATTTTCTGCCAACACCACAGCATCCTCGTTTGACCTGTTTGCGCAGCGGTACACCTACATGGATCTAGACTTTATTGCCGAGGAGACCGGCGGTAAGTATGCATTGTCTGTGCACGCACTCAGAGTTAATCTGATGGCATTTGATGCTGCACGGCTTGTGCAGCAACACATATGCGTCGTAGTATGCCTGAAGCAACGCCGACAAAGCCGGCCGTCGATCGGGCGCCCGTTGTGGCACAGCGTGCTCCTGCCGATCCGGAGAATGCACTGCTGCGTTCCATCGATGCAGACCGGTACCCACGACCAGACTTCAAGTCGTGGGAAGCACATCGCCCGCCAATGCCGCCACCGCCACAACAACAGCAGCAGCAACAGCAACAGCAACAGCAACCGCAGCAACCGCAGCAACCGCAGTCACAGCATCGGCCTGCTGCTTCAGGACACAGTCCAGCATTTGGTCCACGTAGTGGTGGCCCTGGTGGCTCCATTAGCGGACTGCCTGGACCGCCATTGCCTGACGCGCTCGGAGCCTTTTTGCAGTCGCTGCCGCCGCCAAATCATTACAATGGTATGTCGATGATGCGTGAGTGGGCCCGCAGTTTATCCGTGCTCACACTCTATTGGCATTTTCAGGCCCAATGCTTAATGCTGACGAGCTGCTGGAGTTGATTCGAGTAACTCCCATTCCTCCTGCTGATTTTCCACCGCCGCTGGGCGGCCCTGACACTCGACACGCTCCTATGCTGCCGGATGCTGGACCCCCACACCCGCACCACGCTCATCTGCCGCTTCCGCCGCCACCCCATCATGCAGGCGGTTATGCGCCACCCCGCGCTGGTCGGCCTGGACCATACGACCGGCCGCCGCCACATCGGCCGCCGCCGCCGCCCCTAGGAGCGCAGGGCCATCGCAGTCGCTCGCCCATGGATGGCCGTAACGAGTACGAGCCACATCGCGGTGGCGGCCGTTATCCACCACCACCCGCAGCTGGCGGTGGGCCGCCTATGGACCGGCGCAGAGACTTTGACGGCGGTCCTGGCCAATATGGAGGTAAGCCACGGGCACTCGTACGACCCAGCAAGCGAACATTGCCGCTGACGTGACGTTGTAGGACCACGGCCTCCTCCCTACGGTGCCCGGCCTGTAAAGCGGTATCGAGAAGCTGAATATTAACCGCGGTACCAAGCAAATAAATCCCGCGTTTTGTTTGAACAGCCGTGTCACTGTACACCCGCCATCACCGCCAGAAAACCGGTAGAGCAAATGGTCGGTAAAGGCAATCTATGCGTTTTTCAGAGCAATAATAGTTGGGCCGACAAGCAGAGGACAGCAGCGAGCAGGACAACGACGATGACGATGATGACGGCAACGACAACGATACACATGCGCCATACTATGAGCCGTACTGCGGCGCATAGAACGATGCCGGCAGTTCCTGCATAATGTGGAAGTGCGGCCGCTCCACCGCCACCATCTGATGTGCATCCACCACGCCAACATGGAGCAAAGGCTGGTAGCGCAGCACCGTCGAAAAGGTTTCCCGTGGCGGGCTCGGCTGCTGCGACGTCGGCTCCGAGACATCGCACTCAATGGCCGTCGACTCCTCCTGTGGTTCCTGCAGCGTCTCCTCCCATTCCTTGTGATGCTTCTTTTTCTGCTTTCCTTTCACGACCACCGGCTCCTTTTCCTGCTTTCCTTTCACAGCCACCTGCTCCTTTTCTTCATGGAACTGCCGCTTTTCGCTGCGCGGCCGACGCCGCTTTTTCAGTGCCGCGTTCTGATCGTTGCACGCCGGCATTTGGTCAATGTGCACCCGACTGATGAATGTGCTTCCCCAGAAGAGCACTGTCTCCGGGTGCGCCTGGCTGAAAGCGATGCCCAGGATGTGATCACGCATGTGTCGGAAGCTGTCCGGCAGCAATGCGATGATGCGACGCGACCAGTCTGTAAACCGGCGCCGTTCCACGTCGTACGCGTAGAACTCATTGTTTGCCAGCGCAACAAAGAGCTGCTGCGAGTCTGGATGAAAGGCCAGTGCTGTGTGGACTGACTGAAAGCCGGGCAGGGTGGCATGATGCTGGCAAACACAAGACGAGCGCGTTAGCAATGCTGACTAGTGCGCCCCGCGCGTCCCGTTTTACCTTGAGCGAGTCCAGGTTGAATACATTAATCCGGTTGGCAAGGTCACCGATGGCCAGCCACTGTCCGTCGGCGCTAACGTCGAGTGACCGTGCCGTCGTGTTCTCAGCGTGCTCTTGCCCATGCGGCGGATGCAGTTCGGCCACGCGAAACTCGCCGCTCTCCCATGCGCTGAGATCCGCCACAGCCACAGTTGCGTCAGGGGTGGCAGCCACCAGCTTGGTCGAGTCTGGGCTGAACGCAAGCAGCAGCGCGCCGCGAGACTTGCCCAGATGGGCCGGGAAAGCAGTAATTTTGCGCGCAGCAAGTCGACCGTTCACCTCGGGCTAGCGCGCAGAAATAGCATCAGCTAGTAGAACAGCAAACCAAGCGTGCCTTCTCAATGTCGACTTACATGTGGCTGCAGGCGGAACAGCTTGATCTGCTCCAAGTCGGACACAGCTACCCACTGGCCATCGCGAGAGATTGCACTAGCCACCAAGTTTGATGCACCCTAACATGAATAATACGCGTTAGCCACCCATCACACTCTACAGTCGATGACATTTGTGACTAGCAAAGTAGCATACCTGAACTTGAATCTCAAGAAGAATGCGGAACGACTCCTTCATACCCAGCTGATCACCAAGCTTGCGCATCTCCAGCTGGGCATTACCAGTCAGGTTGCTCTGACCCAGCTTCCAGACCCGCACACTGTGGTCAAATCGACTCAGAAGCAGTCGACTAGCGGGCGCCATGCTAACAAGCGGGGCCACCGGGTTGAACGGCAGATATTGCTTGCGCTCGCTAGGGAACGAGCTGTGCCGACACACCACCAGCTGAACGCCGATGCCTGAAATACATCGCAGTGCTCGTTAGCAGCCGAGGGGTATGACGTCGACAACATGCACGCTTACCGCCCGAGACAATAGCATTGATGGGCACCTCTGGGCAGACGGCCAGTGCACGAACATCGTGCGAGTGCGGACGCGCTGATGCCGAAAGTACCCAGCTACCAGCGCTATCGGCATCGCCGGAAGCATTGGCCTTGTTGCGCTTCTTCTTATCGAGACGACTGTACCGGTTGACTTTGCGATCCACGCCCGACGAGTATACGACCGCATCCTAAGCAGACAACACATGCGAGATGAGCTGTGTACCAATGGCATGCTTTGCCGTACTCGCTGCCCACTCACGTCTGCTGCAGCAAGGCACAGCACATCGGCCTTGTGATGATCCAGCGTGTGCAAGACTGTGCCTAGTTTGGCGTCCCAGAAAAGAACTCGGCCCAGAGAATCGCCGCTTACGATGGTGTCGTCACTGATAGGCGATGCGTATAAGCGACAGTGTTCCTCCGCTTTCAGCGACTGCAGACCGCCTTACCCGAGCACCAACACTGCCCACACTGTCGTCTGCATCTTGCTTTCTTTGCCTACCGTCATGCGTAGCTGCATCCTGCCTGGTGTTGCGCAGCAACACATTAGCTAAGCGAGGTGAGCAAACACCACGCACATTCAGCAACTCACCAGCAGCGACATCCCACTTGCGCACGCAGCTGTCTGCAGAGCCAGTTACTAGATACTGCCCGCTCTTGCTCCAGGCCAGCGACAGAATGCGTGCTAAAATATCGAGCATGCATCCAGTCAGCCAATGTACGCCACTTTGCCGGTTAATTTACATTGCACCACTTACCTTTGGTCGGCTCAAAGGTGCGCAGATATGCAAATTCGCCGTCGGCAATGTCAAACAGTCTCACGCAGCCATCTTCACATCCAACGGCCAGCATCGTCTGCTGGGGATTCACAGCCATACACCACACTGCGCCACCGCTCGAGTCCAGGCGTTGCTGCGTATCATTATGCTGCGGTGAGTTTCTGCCGTTCATCGTCTATGCTCGCGACTCGCTTTAGACACACACACACCTTGGGCCGCAACGTCTCTAGGTCCCATTCGGTGACGAGCGCATTTAGACCGGCTGAAAACAGACGCGGTGCTTCACGCGTCAGCCGACGCTTCTCCTGCTTGTAGTCTGGGTCGTCCGGCTGTTCGTCCGTTGGCTCCACCTGGTGTGCCCACGCGAGCGTCTCAAGCGCCTCCTCCTCACTTCCCGGAATCGTCTGAGGGTCGTCCGCGATGAGCCGGCGGCCCGACATTCGCCATACACCCAGCACTCACCTTGAGCAGCGTCCAGTTGCTGGCCGGATCCCAAATCTCCACGTCGCCGTTAGCTCGACCACACGCCAGGTACACGCGGCGGTAAGTGCGCGGCGAGAATGCCACTGCGCTTATGGCAGCAGGCGTGTAGTTGACAAATCGACACCGATGCAACTCCATGATGCCGTGGTCGATTGCGCGTAGCAGTGTAGGCGGCTTTCGTTACAGCAAGGCTGGTGTCGAGCGCAGGCGAGCTGCAAGGAGGATGGAGATGCGCGGAGACAACACCAAAGCGTCATTTTTTCTTTTTTTCTTTCGACATTCCAACCACTAGCTCCGCTTGGCGTTTATTTCTTGACATGACTACAGTAGGATCTTGTATTTTTCGCTGCTGGGCACCTGAGAGAAGAGGAGCCGACCAGAGTAGGAGACAGACGCAAATAGCCAAGGATTTGCGTGGCTCCATGCCACTCCGTACACGCTGTCGTCATGGTCGGTGTATGTCTTGACCAGGCCGTCAACAGGCCGCCTGCAAGCGTGCACGCATACGACATGGTCCCAAGTGATTAGATTCAACAGTGTAAATCACATCTTCAGCGATGACTGACCTGGATGTAGAGCGTCGACTCAGTTCTACAAGGCCTAGACGAGGCACTGAAAGTGATGTGGCTGCCTTGTCGCCCTCTGCCCCATCCTCTTCGTCCTCATCCGCCTCTTCATCCTGCGAACCTGGATCACCGCTGCCGTACGCAGCAGACGATGTGCTTACCACGCTTTGAAGATTCACGCGGGCATCACTGCCACCGGTAAGCAGCAGCTGGTCGTGCATCTCGTTGTAGGCAACCGACCACACCCTAGCCCGCACACTGGTCAGCCATGCATACGGCGATGTCATTGCTACCCGCTCTGTCTGCCTACCAGTGGGTGTGTCCAGCGAGCTCCAGCAGCGAGTGACCCAGCCGCCGAGCATCCCAAATGCGCACCATGCCATCGTCACCGCCAGTTGCAAAGTGATGCGGCACATTTGGATTGCAATCAACTGCACGCACAAAGCCATCGTGCGCAAACGGCACTGCGTAGGATTGTCTTGCATCATGGTTACCCCACCGCTTGCGGCACATAGCTCGCACACAGTCGTTTAGCACTCACTTTTCACTGCGCACATCCCAGCCACGCACTGTGGATCCATCAGTGCTAACTAGCATTGAACGGTGTCTACTCCAGGCTGCGCGAAGAAAAGGCGATCTGGACCTGGCATCATCTTCGCCTTGCGGTAAGCGCAGCGTGGTTTTCATCTACGGCGCATATCAGCAAAACTTGAAGCGCCACAATCTTCAAATCTGCGCGATTGCTCACCGCTAGCTCACTACCGCCGTTATTTCCTGTCCAAGACCAAATGTGCAGTGCATTGGCACTCACTGTGCACAGCTGCTCGCCATGCACTGGCTCCCATGCCAGCCTGTGCGCCAAAGATCGTGTTAGCGTGCCGCCTTACGCCGCGCGGTCGTGGTCACTTGCCACTCAACCAAGCTAGGCGCTTCTGCAGAGGCAAGCGTGGCTACTTTGTCGAGCGATTGGCGCGTGCGAGTGCGCTTCTCGCCGCTGGCCACGCGCTCTACCGTATCATCAACAGCTGCGTTGGATGGCTCGGTGCCTTGCACGGCGTCCGACAGACCGGGTATGCGTAGTAGAGTGACTGGTCGCTCAGGATATGCATCCTCACAACAGGCAATCAATTCCAGCTGCCGCGGGTGTCCAGCGACGCACCACAGACCCGCGTTATGCCGAAAGACGCGTGCCCGCAGCGGTGTGCCTCGCAGCTCCTCGTCCACTTCCACTAAATGCACCTAAGCATCAGTATCGCCGTCAGTCGTCGCCATTGTAGCATTCTTTGGTTGCCAGCAATCGCGTGCGCACTTCATTGTTTGTCTGTGGACTCCAGGTTGCCGCGACAAACAGCGACCGGTCCTCGGCAGCCGGCAGACTGGCCAGACAGCGCGCCTGCAGCACAGTCGCATTCTAGCGCATTAGCAAACAAAAGACTGCTGCCGCACCGACCGCCTCTACCTGGTGGCGCAGGCCATGCACAAATGTCGGCTCGGGTGGCCCAAGATGAGGCGGCATGACGAGTGCGTAGCGGCCGTGGTAATGAATGGCGGAAAGAAGCAAGCGACACTGTGTCGCTAGCCCACTCCACTGCGCCGCTAGTCCATCTCAGGTAGT
The DNA here is from genome assembly GCA_003614735.1 of Thamnocephalis sphaerospora. Classification (NCBI taxonomy): domain Eukaryota; kingdom Fungi; phylum Zoopagomycota; class Zoopagomycetes; order Zoopagales; family Sigmoideomycetaceae; genus Thamnocephalis; species Thamnocephalis sphaerospora. Next base: position 294 of record KZ992532.1, on the reverse strand, counting down.
CCATGCACTGTCGCCTAACACACTCGCATGATGCTGGATGCTTCTAGACAAATGAAAATAAGCTCGCGCATCTTCTATCAAACGACTGGGATGACTGCAGCGAGTTTATTATCGCTCAGAGCAGCTGACACGTCGGCGTTTGGGTTCTTCCGCAGCCCAACGCGCACAGAGCAGCGTATTGCGCTTAGCATGCGATCCAACATCATTGACCCTCCAAAAGTTGCTCAAACAGGGCAATGTGTCACGCCGCATTACGCCGCAAACGATGTGCTTTTGACCTCTTAAATTTGGTGC
>KZ992531.1:0-34379 GCA_003614735.1 Thamnocephalis sphaerospora | reverse complement strand
TGCTCCCAGCCTGACTAGCGGTTCATTGACTAACATGTCGCAAACACAAGTACGCACTGCCGTTGTGATGATGGCGCACGTACAAATAATGTTACAGAAAAGATGTTGACCCTGGTTATCACTCATTTGACAAAAAAAAGTAAAAACGCGCTGCCATATTAGGATATATCAGTTGGAACATGGTGTCTATTTTTCGACCTCAGCCATGATCCGAGAATAGCTCAGTTGGTAGAGCGGGAGACTGTAGTGAACACCTGTCATCTCTAGGTCCCTGGTTCAAATCCGGGTTCTCGGACTTTTGCCTTTTTAGCTGGACATTTAGCAACTATATGCTCAAAGACCGTGTTCACGCTTGGCTTTTGCAGACCCAAGGTGCACCCCACGCGGACAAGCCGACATGCACTGTAGTTGAATGGCTGTCCAAGAAAGTGAAAGTGATGCGCAGTAGGTACCCAGAGCTGCGGACGGCTGTGTGAAATGTAGCCAGCAGTATAGGCTAGGTAGCCGGGTATAGGTATTCCACGGTAAAGTGGACAGAGTTGGTGTTTTGGCAGCATGCCGGGTGCGCGTGATGCGCGGACCGGTCAAGGGGAATGCCAAATGAGCGGGAATGCAGAGTCCGAGGCGTACACTGCAGACTAATCTGCAGTGGTCCGTCATGCCAACTCACGCCTCACACGCTCGCCGCTGTCGCTGCTGCTACCGTCCCATCTACCATTCCGTCTCTGCTTGCGGAGGTTCGTTCAGCCGACAGCTCACAAACAAGCGGTGCTGCATCGAGCTCCGGGCACATGGCCGGGTAGGTTTTGTAAAATGCGCCAACAGGCTACTCTTGGGCGCCAAGTGTACAACACACAAGCTCCCATCGTGCTCCCGGTGCGCAGCACGGCTTGCGTACACATGCCCTGTCCATGCACAAGACTACGCCACGCTAATGCTACGCACGCGCGTGAGTGGGAGCTGCGTGCACTTGCCACCCACGGCGCTAAAACTGTCAGTCTCTGCGTATATGGAATCATGCAGACGTCTGCTCCACGCGGACGCACAGCTGCTTGCGAATCACACGCTGCAATACAGCACCGGTGCCCGTATAATATTGGTGGACGCTTAGGCCCGCGTTGCATCGGGCACCGACTTTTTTGTCGTACCACTACCCGCCAATACGCATGCCTCGCTGTTGTCGTCGTTAATTATATCGCATGCCACCTCTACCGCAACCATCTTCCACCGCCACTCTAGACTATCACCACCTTTGCTTTCCAACCCGCCAGCCCACCATCGTATCTGCATAGATTGGCACGATGGAGAGGCTCACCAAGGTATTTGCGCAGGCAGCACGCGGTAATAGGCCATCGCTGCGTCTTGCTGTCGACAACCAGCACTCCGGGATGCATCTTGCGCGACCCTACTACCATTCGCATGCAGGCAATGCACAGACGCTGAACCACAAAAGTTTCTTGGCCGGGGGCAGACCGGCCACGCGAGATCTTCACTTTACGGCCGAAAACTCAGAGTCGGCCATCACGGGAATTGCAGCCTATCAGCTCACTGACCTTGCAGCGCGCGGCGTTTGGCTGGTGGTCATGTGGGATATTACCGTGGCGCTAGAGGAGCAGCGCATTGCGCTCGAGCTGGTGAACATACCATACGGCTGGCAGTCGCGAAAGGCCGCCGATCTGCTAGGCGAGACAGGCGTAGGCAGCGAGTGCTTGGCTCAAGATGTGGCGACGGACATGCTCGACTCGCTGCTAGTCTGCACACTTGCGCAAGGGCTTGGAACAAACAATCTGCTGGATGGCCTTCAATGTGCAGCAGAGACACGGCAGCTCCAGGGATTTCAAACAGCAAGTCAGCCGCTGCATCGCTACTATCGCCTCGACTCGGGACTGAACTTTGTAGCGCAGGCCGCATTGGTGCACAAAAATGACCTCTTTCTGCGCATTGTCCTGACAGAGCAATGTCTCCAGGACTGTGACTCTCTTTTTTCAGGACCTGTGCCTTTTAGCTGGTTGGATAACCAGCAGGATCTCATCATTGCCCAGCAAAAAATCCAGCTAGCCACACAGGCGAAATCGTTGCTTCGACCGACAGTTGCATCCTCGCAGTGCAGTTCGTCACGAGCAACTTTGACGGGATCCAAGGGTCTTGGGTAAGCATTCTATCTGCTGTGCGCGCAACATTTTGACTCAGTAATGTCGATGCACGCAGTCGAGGCCTGGCACAGCATGCTCGCTGGGCTGTGCGGCATGTTTCCTCTACCATTGCAAGTAAGAGCACACGCATAGATGTGGAAGAGAGCGTGGAACTTGTCATGCCCAGGTCATGGGCACTTTACGAGTCCGGTCACTGTACGAATGAGTCTGCAATGTAGGTCAGCATCTGGCCTACCCCATATTTCGTCACGCTTATGTAAACCAACCTTGCGCAGACCATCGGCTATGCTACAATCAGCTGAACTGTCTTCGCTGGAATATTCTGCGTGTGAGGCATTGGTGGCGCCACAGCATGCGCAGTTATACTCGACACCTTTGGAACAGGCAAACGACATGGCAAACCGTCTGCCCATGGCAAACATGGAAACGCATCACCACTGCTCCATGGTGCTGGCCGTGCGAAACGCTCACTCTGGCCTGCGTCTTATCCAGCCCAAGCATCGCTACTTGCGTTCTGTGTGCACACCAGAGCCAGCAGAGCAGCTCGGACCTGGTGACACGGCGGAGATGCTGGTGCTCCCAGAGTCTGGCGTGCGCAGTCGCGGGTACCTGGTTTATCGCATGGTGTCCACTGAAGGCACCACATCTCACGATACACCGCATGTGTGCTTGACAATTGGCTATGAGCTGTCGTCGGGCCGTCTCAAGCGTGCGTTTGTCGACGTAGTTCATGTCGACTCTATTCGCATAGCCAAAGGCGAGCCTCAGTACCAGGAACTCTTCAAGCTGCTGGGAAAGGAGGTTCGCCGGGGCGCTGACGGACATCCAAACTGGCAGGGACACTTGGAGGTGGGCACGGCCGGTCTACTGATTGGTTGCGCGCTGGCCACGCATCTTGTTGAAGACCGGTTGAATAGACTTGAAGTGGCCCTGGTGCATTTGCCGCCGCCTTCAACTGCTCCCAAAAGTATACTGCCGCCACTATGGCTTTCCGTTGGAGGTCCTAGGTGTGTACATCGGGCGGGACAGGGGCACCGTAGAAAGTGCTAATTGGCGGAATTATTCACCGCTTGCAGGTACGCAACTGATGCTGGCATTCGGACTCGACGCCAGCTTATCCAATGGGTGGCCGAGATCAATGTACAGGCCAAAATGCTGGCCAAGTCGGGACAAGCAAGTGTGCCGGCAATGTCCTCGGTTTTCGTTATGGAAAATCAGCATTCAAAGTGGCTGCTAAAGCTCCACGCTCAGAGTTCATCGATTACGCGCAGTCTATCGGCGGTCGACAGCCTGGCCTCATCCACGAGTATCGTGCCCTATAGCGCAGATGGGTTTGCATCCATGCGCAGCAAGGGTGGCAGTTTATCTTACAACCATGTAGTGTACCATCTCGCTCGCAAGCCTTCCAAAAAGGCTGGTCCGCCCAACAACATGCGCTACAGTGGCAGCGAAGAAAAGTGTAGCCATTACATGGTTGTTGCTTGGTCGTCCAGCAAAGCTGGCAAAAGTGGCTACGCGCTCGAATTCCTACACGCCGAGCCTTCTCTGGAAGCAACATCCTGGTCGTTTCATTGCACCGTGCTGATGCTAATGGCGCTTGGCCGGACGGAAAGAGGCCATCGTATTTGCAGGAACGGCCTTAATTGCGTGTATTCAAAGCAGAAACAGCGACAGCGATCATGGGATGTAAGCACTAGTGATCCGGAGAAGGCGATTGCCATATGCGCAGTTGCGCACATGGACTTTGGCAAGACGCCCGCTCTTTTCGTCAGCCTAAGAAATACCGCGCCTCCGTCTATGCATACGCTTTCTCTGCCGGATTATCCCAAGGGTATGTTTACACGCCGCGTGTTGGTGCAGCGCCATATTAACACCCGCTGCCACAGAGCATTGCATGCCTCGGCTGAGTATCCGCATGGAGAACAACCATCCGCATGTGCTTTTGGACGATTATCGTAGCTACCTAGTTGGATGTGAGCTGTTCGAGCCCGCCTCACATCACTCGTACATCGACTCGTTGCTTGAGCGTGGCAGCGTGCGCACGCTATGCTTTGCGCCCACTTCAACGCGGCAGCTTGGCGTGATCACATTCAACGTAAAGTCCCGCAGCGCGCTGGACGGCAGATGTTGCCTTGTTGTGGCCTGGAGACTGTCGCCGAGAAGTGGACACGACGTAACGTTTTACGCGTGTATGGTTACCAAGAACGACGCAAAGTCTGTAGAAGCCGCTGCTCGGCTGCCGCCGAACCTGTACAGCGCGGTGTACGGTAAACAGGACCAGTCGTATACTAACCAGGAGAACGGCCTGCTGGCAGACGGCACCGTGTACACCATTCAGGTGAACCTGCACCATCGAGCTGCCGACGGCGCCTTAGAGGCCGCTGTGAGTCTTACTGGTGATTTGATGGTACGTCGTATGCGTGTACTGGCTGCGCAAAAGCAATATCTGTATCGCTAACCGTCAAGAGAATACGCAGAGCCGTGCGGCCTATGCTACCGGCATCAGCCGAAATGTGGCAAACAGAGCGTACGCTGAAAGTAAGCAAACCGCCGCTTCATCTGACTGAGGCGTAGCTACTAAGCTAACGCTCCCATACAGGCCAATCAACTGCTGGTGAGTCTATCCTGTGCTGTGTCCAGAATCTCCATCGAAACATGGCATTGCGTGACATCCAAATGTGTGCGCTCCGCGGCAAGACTGTGCAAGAGCCAAGTCAATCGTACATGCCGCCAGGAAGGGCTGTGCTGGTGCGCATGTGCGCAATGCGTGCGCGCTCAAACGACTACTCCCAAGGCGTCTCTGGCATGCTAGTGGCACGCCTAGAGTGCGTGGAAAAGGCAGACAAAGACTGCTGCATGTTTCTTTTGGCGGGCTGGGATACCAGCAACGAACGTCGTATCTTCTCTGCGGATGTTATACGCATTAACGACTCGGAAGTCAGGAGGCACCTGCGCAACGGTGCCGAGCTGCCATCATTTTTCCAGCGCTATGTCGTCCCGCGTCTGCGCGGCAGCATCGGAAACAACATACAGCGAAGATACACCTTTTCTGCACTTCCCGGACTTTACATGAGCGCTCTGATAGAGTCACACATAGCGTCCAACAGCTGGCGACTGGAGGTCACGCTTCGCCGCGTAGACGAGCCTGCACCTGGTATACTGTCGGCCAGTCCGATGCTGACTGGTCCGCGAGATTTGCGGCGTGCAGAAGACCAGTGGCCTTTGACGACTTTGCTGGCACGCAACGCAAGCAGCGGCTCTGCAGCCTCTGTGCAGGAGGTTGCGGCCGTGGCTAGCAGCGATAGCGACGCCTTCACAAGCTCATCTTCACTTTTGTGGGAAAGCTCATGGTGTACCAGCAGTTCGCACAATTCGACGTCAATGCAAGGATGCGACACGGATGCTTCCTCTTTGGAAGCAAGTGAGCGACAGAAAGATGCAGCGTATTCAGCGCGCCCCGCCACAGACAGGTATGCATTCGTATCCCACACGTACCACGGCGTGTCTAACCAGCGTTCATCGCGCTGCCGCAGTCCAACGGCCTCCGTTCCTGTGCTGCACACCTATGGTATGGCACCAGGAGCCAGCGCCGGCATGGTGCAGGAAAGCGCAAGTCTCGTTATCGAGCTGGAGGGCACACTGCCATGTGCATCGCTTACATATCTCGGCATGCATCAGGCATCCGGAGCTTTACCGACTGCATACTCTACTTCGCCGGCACTAGCCACGCTCCGCGTTACAGGTCCGGTACGCTGGGAGATACCAGCGGCGACACCTGGCGCACTACCACGCTTGAGCGCCAACACTGGCGAAGAGCATACTCGACTGGACATTACCCTGCTGTACGCATTAACGATCCACCGCAGCAGCCGCAGTGAGCCGCTGCTGCCCAGCACGCTGCTATTGCTCCGCATTGCAGCCGACAAGGAAGACGAAGAGTACCACCGCTGTGCGCTGGGAATTGCAGCACAGCATAATAACACTGTCGGTGGCACAGAATCATCAATAGCTCGCGAAGCTCAGCAACTCTACTCGGCCGTCCGCTGCCGTCCCGTATCAGGGGAAGCACGGCGTGCCATCACCATAGCACCGACGTACACGCTCGGTGTCCGCAGCATATTTTCTCACTCGGTCACCTCACGACTGCGGATTATCCTACGCATGGAAAGTTAGCACGTTGAATAGAGTAGATATTTAATTGATAAGCACTGCGATGCGGGCGATAGCTTGCTGCACTGGCTCGAGCGCCAGTGGCTGGTGCCTTGCAAAGCGATTGGAACACGGCAAGCACATGCTCGCGCAGCGTACTGCGCGAAAAACAGGCGGGGCCTTGCGCCTCTGTCTGTTTCATAAACATGTTTGCCGCGCTAATAGTCTAGCGCAGCTCGCTGACCATGTGTACGTGTGCCTGTCTGCCTGTACTTTGTGAGACAGCGGTTGCTGCTTGCACGCAATGGTACGATTTGCTCTTTTCGAGCTGCATATGCATATGCTTGCATGTTATCCATGCCGCCACGCATCACTCCCGGAGATCACGATGTCGTCCTCGTGCACATCGTTGCTCCACACCACCATAATTGTTCAGCACGTTCTAGGTGCAGCGAGCACATGCCAGGGCGGCCAGGGCAGAACAGTCATGGCCACGCTTTGCGATCGTCCCTGCCGACGCCCATGTTACGCTGATCTTGGAGGCTGGCACGTCAGCCGGAACGCACACGGCGCCTGTTGCCCCAAATAGCTGCAGTCTATGACGGCACCTATGGCGAATGGCAACGCCAACACCTCTGTACCACCGACCTGGACGTTACTACGCTCTACAGCGTCCTGCCGCTGCTTTCGTACTCATGTCCCTTGCGTTTGCCTTTGCGTGGCCAGGGAGGCTTCGCTGCAGCCGGTTATTCCGGCGCCTTTGTGCTCTTTGGCGAGTGTGCACTCCCGTGTAGATCCGAGCGGCCTGCATTCCCGCCCATCTGGTTGCAGTTGTCGGCATGCGCACGTTCGTTGGTGTCTGTCCACGCATCATCCATGGCACTGCTGCTCAGCGCCGCCTGATGGCCGCCTCGCCAATAAATGGCCCATCGTCAGCCAGCACCATGCCGCCGCCGGCGTGCTGCCACTGTCCACTATCCACGCCCCATTCCAAGCCGCTTCTTCTTCCACGATATGCGCACGTGCCTGTCTTGACGGTTGTCGTCATCCTCTGCCGTTCGCTGGCGACGCACGTGCTTGCCTCGTCTCTTGCGTACATCGGATATCTAGCCATTGTTGCCGTGGTTCCCTGCAGCCGCTTGCTGGCCGCGTCGTTCTATTCGTCTTCACCGCAACTACCGTTGATTTGTGCGCCCAGTTTTTTTGGCCGTTGTGTAGTACTGGCTGTGCATGCATCCAGCTCGGCGACTGCCTCTTCTTGACCCTCTTCTCTCTCGCACAGCAACCTTTTTATTGACACGTCCGCGCGCGCCGTTGATCCCGCCCGAGCACCGTATCTTTTGCGCATCACCTCTTCTGCTCTCTCTCTTGCTCTGCCAGAGTTTACGTCTACCCGCTGTTCACACCTCGTCCACCTGCCGTACCAAGCGACCATTACGTAGACCTCGGTTGCACGGCGTTCTGTTCCATTATCCCTCTGCTACACGCCCTACGCCTATTCTTACCCATTTTGCTTCGGCTATCCGCTTTGCACGCTTGCGTATAGCTAGTTCGCACGCCTCCGCCCCAGGACGCGTTTTTCTGACCCAACCGTTTGATCGTTTTGCCGTGTGCTACGGTATTTACACCTCCTTTTGCCCATTCGTTACAACGGCGTATCCAGGAATAGTCATCGCTCGTTTCACGCGATTCGCTACCGCCACTGCAGCACCACATCCCAACACGTGTAGGCCGCGTGATTGTCACCGTATCATTCGTCATGGACGCCATTATTACGCCGAATACGTCCAGCAACAGCAGCCTCTCGGCATGCTGCAGTAGCAGTAGCAGTAGCAGCACGGACCTCTACAATGCTGCGCTGGACCAGAGTTCCAAGACACACCGTTGCTCGTCAAGCGATCAGCTTCAAGGAGGTCGCATCGACGCCGGCCCGTACCGTCTGCTTCTAGACCGCCACCTGGGCCGTGGTGCCTATGGAGAGGTCTATCATGCTCGCTGCCTTACCACCGGCAGCCAGTTTGCCATCAAGGCCATGCGTGCTGCTGTGCTCACCGCTGGTGTACGCCGACAGGTGGAGCGCGAGGTGCGCATGCAAGCTCGATGTGCTGGACACTCAGGGGTGTTGCGTGTCTACGGCATCGTTGCGGTTGGCGACATGCAGCTGCAACCGCAGAATGCCAGTGCGCTGCTGCCAGCACAGCCGTCCTTGACGCCCAATACGCCGACGCCAGCATCTGCTGCTCTCTCGCCTCCCGTATCTGCCGGTGCGTCGGACGAGCATGTCGATCAAAGCTCTGCGACAGACATGCCGCCAAGCTATGTGGCTCGCACCGCCACGGTTCCCAGTGGCTGGTACATTATTCTCGAGTACTGCGACGGCGGTGATCTCTTCAGTTGCATCACCCGCGGTGAATTTGCCGGAAAGACGGCTGCCAAGGGCACATCCGAGGCGTTGTGTTTGGAAGCAGCAGCACGCCACGTCTTTCTGGCTGTGCTGGATATCGTGCTCTGGTGTCACAGTCAAGGCGTAGCCCATCGTGATCTCAAGCCAGAGAACATTTTGCTGCGTCGACGCACTCGTCAGCCGCTAGCCAAGCCATTTTCCGATAATAGCGCTGGAGAACAGCGTGCAGCAGAGCATGGCGAAGAGATTTCCAGCAGCGCCTCGGCCAGCACAACGTCGTTTGATGCTGCTCTCTTTCGCTCGTTCCGTGTTGAAGACTGGGAGATTCGACTTGCAGACTTTGGCCTGGCTACCGACTGCCAAATGTCTGGCGAGTTTGGCTGCGGCTCTGTATTCTACATGAGCCCTGAATGCCATCCATGCGCAGAAGCACGTCCGTACTGTCCAAAGGCGTGCGATGTCTGGTCGCTTGGCATTCTGCTCATCAATCTGTTGCGGCAGCTGAATCCCTGGCGTCGCGCCCATCCAACGGACTCTGGCTACAAGTACTATCTCTCTCGGCCGCGTCGTGGTCTGCGTGAGCTGACCGGCGTTGGTCGCCATGTGAACGAGCTGCTTATCCGTGCGTTACACCCGAACCCCAGCCGTCGCTGCAGCGTCGAGGAACTTGTGGCCCTTGCACAGCATGCATGGATTGTGCGCTTCCAGCCGCGCGCTCTGCGACCGGCCGGCCCTGGCAAGAGCAGCACAGCCGACGGTCAGCGAAAGGACACCGAGCGTGCCGCCGACAAGAATGCCTCAGCGTCCTACACCAGCATTTACAGACCGGCTGCTGACAGTCCGCACAACCAAAAGTCTCTGCTATGTAATACCGACTGCGAAGATACATCAGAGGAAGCCACTCCATCTTCACGTTCTGCCTTCACCGCCAACTCACGTCCCGCCGCAGTAGTGGCCAAGAACTTTACCAAGAGCGGCAGCTTCGGCTCTGGACTACGTGCACCAACGCTTCTGCGCTCACAGGATCCAATGCAACTACCATCACCGCGTGCCAGCCAGCCTTTGCTTGCACTCTACGATGCCAGCCGGCTGTCGCATATTAGCGAGGCATCCCACGAATCTTCCGTGTCCTGCGTCAGTGCGCCCTCGCACTCGTCGCTTTCTACCGTGGCAACGGATATTTCGGAAATGGAGCCGATCGACAGCGCTTCGCGCGGATCTTCTGCAACGGCAACGCCAAGCAGCTCACCCACGCTTAGCTCTTGTCCGCCGCCTAGCTGTGAGCCGCAAGATCTGGTGCCGATGCTGAATCTACCGTCGGCTGTTGTACAGCCTGCACTATACACCGTTGGCGATGCTGCGTGTGCCTACAAGGCGGGCGCAACACTCTGCCACAATGCTTCGACAAGCTCCAGCACGCTAGCATCCAGCGCCACAGATGCAAGCGCGCAGGAAATCAGCCTCAGCTCAAAGAATACCGTCTCCGTTCGTAAGCGGCTTATTCGCCGTGTAAGTCGCCTCGGTCGTGTGCTCAAGGGATTGGGCTCGCGTGGCCGAGGCAGCGCGCCTCTTTAAACCGCTCGTTGTATAGTCTTTGTCTAGTCTTGCATCTATTTAAGATGTTTACATGCATATCTGATGTACCGTGCTTGCGTGACATCTTGGCGCTCCGCAGCAGCGACAGTAGCAGTATACGCACACAGCCTGTCAAGACTACTCGCTCTCTACACCTGAGCAATCAGTTTGGTCTACTCGGCTGTGTTGCGACTGCTGCTACTGCTGCTGCTACTACCGCTACTGCGGTTCCTTCTTTAGTGGCCATCACTGCTCATGTATATTACCGCAGCCTTGCGGAGCGTCGTCTTTAGCATCTTTAACCGCATTGCGTTGGTTTTGGCTGTTGGCCGCGCATCAACGTTACTTGATTAAACAGCCTTTACTTTTAGACATACCATCTGCATTTGCCGAGGTTAGCGGACACCTTGACGCGTACGTTTGCCCGAGTGTACCTGCGCAACCTGCGCTTCCAGTCCAAGACCAGGCACTGGTTCGTTGCACCCCAGTCTAGATGTCCCATAGCCTTTCTTGTCCATCACTGTCGGCGCCATGACGCTGCCGTGCAGGGATGAAGAAACGGTTGGCTACAGCACTTGCCGAATCCGGCGACTACCTGTAACGAACGTTCATACCTGTGTCACGCCTGCAAAGAGTTGGGCAAGCGGCGCTCAGCAGCCAGCCTTGCTCGTTCCTTTGCCCTTGTATTCCCGCCATTGCTCGCCTATAGCGCGACCTTTGTAATTGTCTACGTATTCTACCCTTCTTGGTAAATACCAGCCTACTTCCATAAACTAGACGCGGAATTGCCGCGGTGTGCCGCACAGCCGTGTTGTACCCACAGAACCAAACCATGCCGACCCTTAATCAGCACGGCGGTAGCCGGCATAGACGGCCTGTGCGTCGCTCAAGCGGCACTTGGCTACTGTTGCCGCTGTTGCTCATGGTGTTTTTACCGCATGCAGCAGCGCGACTTTCACTCGCTGTGCGTGATCGCGTGGATATCACCATGCCAACGGCCAACTACCTGCAGTTTAAGCAGCCAGAGTACGATCGCACGGGCATGGTTTACGTGCCGCGTTTTTCGAACGGCTGCCAAATAGAAAAGCCGCCGGCAGCCAACATCAGCCGTACTGTAACGGCCATTGGCCGGCGCGTCGACTGGACCATCACACTGGTGGTGGACTCGGCCGTCTGGCAGGCGGGCTGTGAGTCTTATAAGCAGGTCAGTGACCCACAGGGACTCGCTTCCGGCCGCTAGGCTAATGCACTCCTAGATTGCACAATCGATATTTGACAAGCGTGGCCAGCTGCAGGAGATGGGCTGGATGCCGCTCGGTGCGCTGGTCATTGCATCGCCGCGCGAGGATGAGATTTTGGCAGGACCTACGGATGCATTTTGTCGGCCAGGTCAGGCTGATGAGCCGTGTTCCCAGCCGCCCATGGCGGTGTCGTCAGCCGTTGAGAATAATCTAGTCAAGGCGGGCGCGGTGCCGCTGTCATTCATCACGATGCAGGAAGGCCGCGCTGCCCACAGCTGGCTCAGAGCGCGTAACGAGTCTGACGTGCTCTTGGCCACTGCGACGCATGGTATGTCGAACCACGACAGCGCATCGCGCACGCGTTTGCTTACACACTCTATCGCCACCAGAGGCTGGCGTGTGGAACGGCATTTACCTCAGCGGACTCTACGAGGCCAAGACGTGGGCTGTCACCGTTTTGGTATGTTTCGACGTGCTTTCCATCGCGTCCGAAAGACTAACACGATGCGTCCACTCCCCAGATGATTGCGTTTACGATCTATGCCTTTTATCGCATGCTTCGCCTGCTGTTGTCCGATATGGCATTTTGGTGCCTGCGCACTGTCATTGTTATGATGGTGTCCGTGTGTCATATCCGTAAGTGGCCGCCAAGCCAATGATGAATTACGGCTGGCTAATTCTGTCCCTTTTACATTGCAGCCTTTACCGTCTACTACCTGTATGCCCTTCTCAGTAGGCACGAAACGATTTCGGTGGCCTTTGGCGAAATGCTTGCCTGGACTGGCTTTTCTCTGTGCATCTACTACTGGTAGGCGTCTTGTTTGCGCGGTCAGCAGTGGTCAGCAGATGAACGATACTAACATATTAACGCGAATTCAGGCGACGCACTGGAAAGTTTTCGTTTACCCCTGCAATGTATACTTTTGACGGTCTGTTGGTGCTTAATCTACTGCTCATTTACGTCAGCCAAATCTGGCAGATGGCTGCGCCGACTAGCTGGGGAGAGCAGGCTTTGCCGCTAGTAGCTCTCCAGCAGGCCTTGTTTTGCGCCGTGGCTGTTCTCTACATAGTTTTAGGTAGGCTGCTGGGTTGTTTGCGTGTCGCGATACACCGTACGGTTCTCTCACGCGCTTGCATTTGTTAGCATTCCTGCTTTCCAAAAAGCCACTTGAGACTGTTACTGAGGAGACGGCGAATAAGCTGCGGAGACGAGTAAGCACAGGCGCGCAGTGTCAGCGTCTGCCCGCCCGGCGCTTACTAATGATGCGCGTGATCCCAGGCTGCTTGTTGTATATGGCTTATTATCCTCTATGGTGTATACACCATCGTTGCGTATTACATGGCCAGCGATGCACTGTATCAGCCACGTACGTTGCTCAGCCTTGGTATCGTACGTGATGCACTGCTTGTGCTTCTTCACTGGACGATTCTCGTGCATCTTAATGTGCCATACTATGCTATGAAAACGGAATCCGTCAAGGCCCAGGATATGAATCAGCACGACGCCTATTCGCGCAGCAGCTACTGTTACAGCGAGGACAACGCGGAATGGACAGAACAGTCACTGCGTAGAGCCAGCATGGAGGAGCAAGGCAATATGGACCGCCGGCGTATGCAGGATCCTTCTGCTGGCACAGACCCCTGGCGCGATTCGGTGGTCAACTACTTTGCCTAGTGTTGTCGAGCGCAAAGACACGCTTGCTACTACTGCAACAATGTTCCACTCCTTTAGCGCAGATCCCGCGTCTACCAGCGATAGCAGCAGCGAAACATTGATGGCTAATAAAGTATGTCGGGTGCTTGGCTAGACGAGTTTGATCCTGTTTTGTATCTGCCGCTCACATGTTGCCCCGAATTCTTTGACGCGCCGTGGCACAGCGTCGCGCCGTAACATAAGCACACCACTCCTGACCGCGGTCTAGCTACGCCATTCTCATTTCCAGTTGCACAAGCCAAACGTAGCTGCGGCCCTTCTTTTTTGGGCACCCACCTATCGTATATTAGAGTCGACCGACGGCGGTGCCATGGCTCTAGCCCCACCATCTTTGTCCATCTCCTCCTTTTCGCCTCCTCGCCCCGTTGCCAAACACCCGTCTGCAGTGCCGTCTGTCCTGGCGGTGTTTGCGCGCGCCGCCTTACCACGACATGCGCCTTCAGTCACAGTTTTTGTTGCTTCTGCACGGTATTCTTACCCTTGGCATTATACACCATGTCTGTGCAAGACTAGTCTTTACACAAAGCGACCGTATCAGCGGCGCCACAAAAACAGCATCTTTTCCTAGCGCAGACTACTTTCAGTTTGAGCAGCCCTACTATGAGCGTACTGGGATGCTCTATGTCCCCGCCTTTGCCAGGGAATGCCGCCTAGTGCTGCCATCGGATTCGTCGCGTCAGGCGGACATGAAACCGGGTGCCAACTACACAATGGCTCTCCTGCACGAGTCCCCATGGCAGGCCGGGTGCCAATCGTACAAGCAGGTACGCTCTATGGCCGGGAACAGGCAATGTGTAAGTGTGCTCATCACATAACATGCGCTCTAGGCTGCACAGCTTGTCATCGATGCCGAGGCACAGCTGCGCGCCGTAGGCTATCCGCGTCTGGGCGCGCTCGTCGTTGTCTCCACCGTAAACACCCGATATCCCGCCGGCCTAGGTGATCCGTTTTGTCGACGGGGCGCTGACTCGCCCTGCGAGCAACCGCCAACACGTGCTGTGCCGACAGACGCCGGGTCCATTGGTGGCCTGGACGCGGCCACACCCATTACCTTCCTTAGTCTCTCCGATGGAAAGGCAGCCTTGCCCTGGTTCCCGGCGAATAATTCCGCAATCACAACAGTAACTATTTCTCAAGGTTATATGGCGCTGTTGACTGGAAATACCGTGGCAGCTTGGCTTACACGATGGCACTCGCGCAATAGAGCAAGGCGAATGGAACCGCATTTTCCTGTCACCTGCCTATATAGTCAAACAATGGGTGGTTCTTATGACGGTGAGAGATACGTGGTATGCTTACCATAGCCCAACTAACGCAAGCTTTGCATCACACAACAGATAGTTACAATATGCGTCTATGGTACCTATCGACTAGCCCTGTTAGCTTTTTCCGACCAAAGATTTTGGTCGCTCCGCTCTATCGTCGTAGCAACCGAGGTGCTGTGTCGCATTCGTGAGTGCACCGCACGATGCATTTGGCCACTTGCGCAGCAAGCTAACTGCATGCAACCTAATGGTGCAGCCTATATGCTATTCTATCTTTCTCCACTGCTTCGAGAAAACTACGAGATTCCTTTAGTAGCGTGCGGGATGGTCATCACCACAGTTGTATTTGTGCTGCTTTACATATGGTAGGTCAGCAGGTGGTTTGAGCCGACTGCATTGATATTGCCGCAAGCCAGCTAATTGTACACTCGTGCGACGCGTTGCAGGATCGCGCGCCTCCCATACATGGGCAGAACCATGCGCTATCTTGCCAATAGCGCCCTAGGCATTGAATATGCCATCATTCTTGTCAACCGGTTATGGTCGTGGATAGACCCAATCACCTTTGCTCCCTATGCGTACGTGTTGCAGAATATACAGCAGGTGTTTATGGCCATAGTCTCTGGCCTTGTGCTGTTTTATGGTAAGCAAAATCGCAGCTGTACGCGCGCATCTGTGCTTACTTGCTTGCTTATAACGCACGTGCAGCTGTGATGTTTTTCCGGGAAAGAAAACGCATAGACGGTCCATTACCGCTGGACGATGCCTTGCAACGTGTAAGGGCGAACGGAATATACATCTGCAAGGCCATGTACTAACTCGGTTGTCCTTTGCTCCGCATGCCGTCCACTCATCCAGCTTACCAAAACCGCAGTGGCCATTGGCTACAACTGCGCAAGCACAGTTTTTCTCTTTTATTTCACACCGCTGTCCCGTGTTCAACCGTCTGCGCAGCTAGCACACCGACTCATCTATGACTCTGCGGTGCTGAGCACCCACTACGTCCTTATAATAGTCCTGAATGTGCCGGTGCCTGGGCAGTCGTTCGATCCGTTCTTCCGTTTCGGACTTGGCGTAAGCAACAGGCAAGCTGTCAATCTCCCCACCACAGATGAAGAATGCGAGTTGCAGGCCAAAGTGTCTGATCCTACAGACGTAGGCTTGCCAACTGGTCTGAGCGAGCAAATACACACACGCGGGCATCAGCTCCGGCTGCCAGCAAGTCGAGCCGACTATGCCAAGCATCACTTTGCACCATACAGCAGCAGTACCCCTGCCTCTGCATCGCCCGACTATGGCGACACTGGCAGCATTGATGAGTTACAGCACATCAGCGCCGAGTGTACGAAAACATATTAAAAGATGAATGTCGAAACTTTGTACCAAATGGCATGCACGAAGCATAGAGTCAAGGCGACTAGATGCCTGCAATGGTGTAACGGTATTTATTCAGAATAGCATGAGGTCGACGTCCCGTGCCTCTGCAATGTCATATGCTTGCATGAAAAGCCCACAAGCGCCGGTGGCTGCCGCTTACGGGCATGAAAGGAAATTTGGGCAAAGGTAGTATGGCCAGAGAGTAGATTGTCGACAAGCCCTTGAACTTAGCGGCCAAGCTGGTCTCATTTGTCGGCGTCAACGCGTGAAGCGCCAACTTGCGACAGAGCATGCCTGTGCGAATCGGAAATGTCGGTCAGCGGTATCCAAGGATTGTCTCCGCGGCAATAGTCGTCGCTGGCGGACAGTGACGCACTCCGCCCGCGCTCACTATGCTGCTGATAGCGTAGCAGCGTGTGCTGTTCAATACGGCTGAGCACTTCCACGTGCGCGCGATCAAAAACATCGGTGCCTAGACGACGCTCGGCAAAACGCTCGTGCAGCTCACGCAGCGTCGCACTGGAGACGTCTACGTGAACGGTTGCGTTGATGTCGAAAAAGTCGCGGTAGATCGCCTCGAGTTCCTCCAGCATAGGCTCAAAGTCATACAGTACAATGGAGCGCTCGCAAAGGAAGCGGCTGCAAAACCGAAGGTAACGTTCATGGAAGAGAACGTTGCCGGCCGCCAGATCGGCCAATGAAAAGTGGCGAAACTCGGCCAGCTGCACAGGATCCTTCATGACTTCTCTCAAAGCCTGTCGAGCGGCAGCCGCGGCCGCTGCGGTGGCCTGGGTCTGACTGTGACGCTGACGAAGAACGCTGATCCATACGCGCAGCGTGGGCACGACAAATGCTGCCATGTGTGCGGTGCAGACGCCAAATTGTAGGATAGCACTCGTAGAAATCTTGCCTAGCCAGTGGCCGTCTTGAGAGACGCGCAGTCTGTCCACCGCAATCATCAGTGGCAGACAACTGGTGATGCACGCCAGTGCAACTAGCAGCTCGGTACGCAAGCCGTACGCATCGCGTGCGCCGTGCAGCAGTATCAACTGGGTAACGATGGCAAGCAGCAGACTGGCGCCGATAATAGCGTAGAGTGGATAAAACTCCCAGCCACTGGCGCAGAAAACAAACTGCTGCATCGTGTACACATCGGTAACGGACTGAACGATCGCCGTGGCGGATATACTGCACACCAGCGCAAACGTCCCGGAAACTGCAAAGGCACGACTGCTGAAGAGAAAGCGTGTTCGCATAACGAGGGCCGTGCGCCAGTCAAAGGGTGCACGGTGCGGGCCCGCCAATGGCTTGGTCAGCCGCGGCGTGGTGGCCCACACGCCATCCTCTTCGTAGGCGGCTGCGTCTAGCGCAGCCTTGTTGCCGCGATAAAGCACAATCAGATTGCTGCCGCGGCACCACAAAACATGCGTCCAAATGGGCAACGCAATGCAGGGCAGCCACAGTAAAAGTGCGCACGGAAAAACCGGCTGAAATATCGCGGCAAGGGTGTACTGTAGTACTAACAGTGCGCATGCGGCGTTGCCCAGCAACGACAGTCGCACCGAGCGGTGGCGCAGCTCGGGAAGCTCGCGGTAGCGTACCAGTAGCAGTGAGGTCAGCAGCAAAAGCGGCAGCCAGATGGCGGCAAACACCATTTGCATCACTTTGTTGACCGTCCAATTTGATGTCACTGCCATGTTATCGCAATTCTATAGGGCAATTGATGCGTGACTGCCGCTACGTGAGTAAGAAGCAGAAGAGGTTGGCAGAGATGGGTAGCGACTGGGAGTGATGGATACGTTAGGTTGCCACGCAAAGCTCAAAGTCGCGTGGCGAACGTAAAAGAGACGAGTCGGAGATGTGGGGCGCGAGATAGGGTACAATGCAATGGCCGAGCACAGTGCTGTTGGCACGAAATGCCAAATGATAAATGAAAGACAGGGAGAAGCTAAAGCGCACGAGCAAATGGCTCCGACGATGCAGGACACAAGCCAATTGACGGATTTGCGGAATGTGCGCGCATGTGTCCCGGTAAACATGCCGACTGAGCTGCACGTGGTAACGGTAGTACACGGCCTCTGCTGCCGCATCTGCCGCGACGCGCAGGAAAGGCAGAGCGGGCAGGCGTAGAGGATGAGTGCGCGCTTTTTGATACGCGAGGGTCTGTCGGCCTGTGACAGCCACGATGAGATGTGCTTCCCCTTCAAAACGGCCTGCTGCATGGTGCGCACAAGCGGCCGCTCTGCGGGGAGTGCGACCAAAGGCCGCTTGCTCTGCGCCTTATCCGCAGCCGCAAGAGCTGGTAAACGGCATTTGATCCGTTTTGCCATTACAGCATGCGCCTTCCCCCTTTCGAGAAAGAGGCTGTGGGATGAAACAGCGACTTGATAACTAAGGGGAAAACCATGCCGTCGAGGCGACACACGCACACACGGCTAGCAACAGCCGACGGTAGCCTGGTGCGATTGTGGGACGAGTCTTGCTGGAACCATCAGCATCCATGCACACATACGCACTTTATTGTCAATTAGCAGTAGTAGTTTGAGAGGGAATGTCGGTTTCCTTCAATACAGCGTGCCCCTATGTAGGCAAGAAGAGGCGGCTGCAGTACGGAAACGTCCATTACGGCCTGGACATGCGCGAGGTGTGCACCAGTGCCCACGCCCGCGCACAGACAGACCGCAACGTGGCCTTGCCTGTCTGCTACCTGTTTACGCGCCTAGTGTTTCGGTGCCGCACCTGAGCGCCACACCAGACTAGTCCCGAGATAATAGTGCAGATACCAAAGTGTCGTAACACGCTCGAATGCAGCAGGACAGCGCCGCATTGTGCTGGAGAGTGCGAGCAGCGTAATTGTGGGAAATCAAATCCTTTGTGTTGGCTTTTTTTCTTTTTTCCACCCATCTTGCGCATTCATACCAACCATGTCGAATGCAGCGCGCCAGTCCAAGCTTGCCGACGATCTCGAGGACGATTTCATTCCCGACGATGACTTTACCGGCTGGGCGTCGGACGTGGCCGATTCGGATTTCGGCAACGACTCGGACGACGTGGTCAGCGGCGTGAAGCGGCGCGCCGATACTTTTGACGCAGCGCCCAGCGGTCCAGATCGCGCTGCACGCACGCAAAAGGTGGGTAACGCCGGCCTTGGTCGGACACCTTGTACGTGCGCTCACTCGAGCCTGGACACGGCCACGGCAGCGGCGGAAACGCGGTCGGCGTGGTCTGCTGGAGCGCGGCGAGGAAACGCCCGCCACTGCGCGTGCTCAAGCCGACTACCTGCTGCGCTGTCTGCGCGAGGCCAAGCGTGGCATTTCTGCTCTGGAGCTGGACGAGGCAGCCTTTCGCCGTAGGTGGCCGGTCAGTGCGCCACGACGCTGCGCGGTAGACGGCTGACCTGCGCATGATTTCAAACCACCAGCGGAGCACTTTGTCGATACCACGGCTTTCGACGGTGAGCACCATACCGTCGCCCTTGAGCCGTTCCTGCAGGCAATCGCTCCCACCTTGTTCCACACCTGCGCCAAAACACCGGTAAAAGGCAGAAGTGAGCCGCGGGGTAGTCCGCTGATGCTGGTGGTTTCCAGCTCGGGCATCCGATGCACCGATGTCATTCGGTAGGTTGCAAAAGACCTGCGCACAAGGCAGCATCGGCTAACGTTTGCCGACATCAATGCAACTCAACAATCGCTAGCTCATTGGAGCAGGTGCACAGCAAGTGTCGTGTTGCCAAGCTCTTTGCAAAACACTTTAAAGTGCCAGAGCAGGTAGAACATCTGAAGCGCAACATTTGTCGTGCCGCAGCTGGCACGCCAAACCGGCTGGCAAAGCTGGCCGACGACGAGACAGGTGTGTGTGCGCAGGCTGAAACGCAATATGCTTGCCATGTTAATCTCATACCCGCTTCCCTTCCGCGTACATTAGCGCTGCACGTGGGCCGTCTTGAGCTGGTGGTACTAGACCGGCATCGTGACGCCAAGCAGCGGTCCATGTTTGACATTCCAGAGGTGCGCGCCGACCTGGTTGCCATGCTTGACGGAGCGATTGGCGCTCGCGTACGAAGCGGCCAAGCCAAGCTGGTTGTTTTCTAGATGGCTTTGATTAAAATAGAGTGTTTAGCAGCCGCATGTTCCTGCCCGTGTTGGCGAGCAGGACGCATCAACGGGCCGCACCCATCGGACGGTCAATAGCGCATACTTGCCTTCATCTTTTGTCCATAGCGCCGTCTGTGCTGCCAGCAGTGCATCATCTGAGGTGCATGCGACGGCAGCGTGCAGCCGATGGAACGCCGCATGCATGGCTGGCTAGCGACCCGCTGCGGCATCGACCGTTTCTGCGTGGTACGTGTGACGTATTCTGCGCAGTTGTTTGAGCATCTGCGCCTGAAGCAGGGTGGTTGCATACCCCGTTGCACAACGACTGGCATATGGTAGCACTTGCTTCCAATCACCCTCTGGCCATAGGCATCGCTGCCCAGGCTCAAAATGTTGAAAAGCATCGGCTCTGTGCTAGCGCCACATCGCCAAGCATCCCACTATCCTCCAACCTGTCCACTGTACTGGCCGCTGGTCGACCGACCATTGTTATCTCTCTGTGCGCAGCTGTATAGCTACACTAGCCCTGTCCTCATCGGTTAGCCGTGTCTCTGCACAAGCCAGAGCTGTCGTTCTGTGTTCTTTCTCTTCGGTGCTGGTCACCGCTCCATCGATATCCGCAACCTATTGTGTTTAGCCATCACGCAGCCGCTCCACGCCGCCCGTTTGCCGTCAGTCAATCAATCAGACGCTGCTGCCTGTTCCTTGCCCATCCGCTGTATCTTTCTACCGTGCTGTGTACACTGCGCGGCACAGCACTTGCCCTCTACATCTTGCCGCGCTTGTAAATAGCCAAGCTCCGGTAGCTACCATCCCTTGTCCACCTTTGTGTGCGCCCTCCCATCCTGCCTGACGTGGTATTCTTTGCCACACGCGCGTAACACCGCCACTGTTTTGGAATCACATCGGTTGCACAAACCGCCATCGCCATGCTGCTGTATCCGCGCAAGAGTGAATCGGACCATCGCCTGCTGCTTGAGGTGCTGCTGGCGGAAGGACTGTCCTTGCATCACAGCGATGCACAGGCTCCCCTCAGTCTCGACGGCTTCCGCGACTATCTATGGGAAACCAACTATGGCAAAGGTCACGGTCTCGACCATTGTCTCGGTTTTCTCGAGTGGCTGTCCGACTACTCGTTCCGGTTCTTCAACCAGACTCCTGATGTGCAAAAGCGAAGCCCATCGCCTCGTGGCAACACGCTCACCGATGTGCCCGACACGGGTGCCAACCCTGATACCGCTCCGCCTGACCGTCAGCCGCTACGCAGTGCGGTCGACTACTGCCGACTGCGCTATCTGAACCCCGGCGCGCCCATGGATTTGCGCATGCAGTTGGGCGTTCGCGATACCTGTCTGACCGCACTCGATCGCACAACGCATCCGGACGCGTTCACCATCGCTGCTCACCACTGCCGACGTCGTCTGGTCGCCGAGGCAATCCCCGAGTACATGGCGCTGGCTTGCCGGAATGCCAACCGTTATGCGGCGCGTGTACGCTACGTTTGGTCAGCATTTGCCATCCTGCTGTCTCTGGTCGCTGTGTTTCTCACAGTGCACTTCAATCTATCGCGTTGGACGCGTATCGGTCTACTGCCAATTGTGTTTACTGCATTGCTCACGATCGCGTCGGCTCGCTATGCTCTGTGTGTGTTTCGCCACCTACGTCGCGTTCGCGACAGCGATGGCTATACCGACGACCTGGCAACCGACAAGGAAAACCAGCTCATCTACGGCCGACCGCCAATTCTCGATCTGGAAAATGGCATGCGCCCGCCAGCTCCGCTGCACACGGTGGTAGAGGAAGATGAAGAATGTGAAAAGGAAGAAGAGAGCAAGAAAGGACTGCAAAGGGCATCGACAATGAGCAGTGTCGAGACCGCCGTTGCCAAGCCGCAAGACTCGAGTGTCAACGCGAACAGCAACAGCACCGGCGCCGCCGCTAGTAGTCTCGGCGAGTATGTCGAGATCCAAGTAACTGACGAAAAAGGCACGGCCACTGTGGTGGACGTGGCCGAGACGGGTGGACGCTGGAAGCGCTGGCAGGCACGAAAGCAAAATGCGTCTATTGCCGCCACCGCCGGCTCACCCTCCATCTTTAACGACAACCGACGCCTCAAACGTACGTCTTCGCTATCATCTGCATCCACCGAATCTACCATCTTCAAGAGTGGCCATACATGGAAGCCTGAAAGTATACCACTTGCGCCAGTGCGCTCCTCGCTGGTGCGCCGTCAGCAACGCTATCTTTTGCTGCGCATTGCACTCACCACCGCGCTGCCGGTCGCTCTGCTGTTTATAGCGGGCACGCTGATAATTCCAGAGTCTATTCGTGGAATCACGCGTGGTGCGGTGTTGGATGACACGGTCGTGCTGAATCCTACCCTGAGTTGAGCGGTGCGGTTTGGCTTGGCCACTCGGAATAATGAACCATTCGTTGCAAACTACGCTCTTATTTTGGCAATTGTTCAACAAGTATGGGTGCGTGCAGCTGTGTCTTGTTGTGCAACTAGCGCGTAAATCGATGAAGCAAGCGGCACAAAGGGTGTTTCAACACGTCTGCCTCCACTCGTCCTTACTGTTATCCCTATCTCTCGTTCTCTCACTCTCCCCTCTCTTTCTCTTTCTCACCGTCATCTTCTCCTCCTCCTCCTCCTTCTCATATCTCGCTCGCATACGCGTTTACGCCGCGACCCATCTTAGTATTACTAGCGTTGTCCGGTTAGCGTGTTGTATACGCAGACTACGCTAGCTGGCAAACACACCATCTGACCGATAACAACAACACATCGACCGTCGTTCTATACTAACAGCGCCGTAAGCAGCGGTGTCACCGGTGGTGACAGTAGCCTTGGCTACGGTTGCGGCTGCAGTGACAAAAAGCTACACAGCCCCGTTTGCCAATCATGAACACATCCCGCAATAGTGGCCACTTGGCTGCTGGACAAGGAAAGGCCCACAGTACCTCAGGCCATGTATCATGGTATGCGCACCGTCAGAATCCGCATGCTATGCGGCCCCCCATGCAGCCTCGGCCTCTGTCAAGATCGTCGTTTTCAACGCAAGACAGTCTAGACCAGCTGCTGGCCTGGATGTTACACGGCACGCTCTGTAAGCCGTTTACACACCCACTTTTGCGGCGTTTTATGCAACAACAACGGGCAGACACGGCGCCACTTGACTTTCTCATTTGGCATCAACGCTATGCGCTCCGCTTCATGGCGCTATCGCCACACGTCCGCTCCGATGCACCAACGCCCTATCCCGGCTTCACTGCCAACCTTGGAGAAGATGTTGAGGCTGAAAACGGAAAAAGCGCCGAGACCAATCGCGGCAACGAGGACCATGTTCACAGCATTGACATCCGTTGGCCGGAACTCGGCAGTCTTTTTGGCGTAGTATCGCTGGAAGCTATTGATAGCGGCCAGCCGTCGTTGGCCGACTATTTGCACTGCGAACGGGAGGAGTTGGCGCGCATCGCCGAACAGCTGAGCACCCCGCAGGAGACAACGACGATCAGCATTGATGCAGCGCAAACAACTCCGCCGCCGAGTCCTCTCGTCGAGACTGGCATGCGCCAGCCCTTTCGGCAAGAGTGCGAAGAAGTGTGGAAACATTTTATTGCTTCGACCACGGCCAAAATGCCACTTAGCGATCGTCATCGCCAAGAAACACGTGCCCTCCTCAACCGCACCACCCACCCGGCTGTATTTTCCGTTGTCGCCCACCAATGCCAGCGCGAAATCATCAACTACATACTGCCACGCTTCATACGCGGCGGTGCACGCAACATTGGCAGCTTCAGCCGGTGGTGGCGCCGTCTGGTCGGCGCTACGACGATGCTTATTTCGCTGGGCGCCGTGTTCTGGATGGTATTCTCGGTACCAGATCGCTGGCCCCGCCTGATGGCTGCGCCTATTTTCTGGGTAGGCCTGGCGGTGTTTATGCAAGGCAACAAAGGTCTGTGACTGTTTCTGGTGAAGAGCGGCGTACGTGAGGCCCAGTTTGTTCTGGAAGCCGTGCGCCAACTCTCTTCGAAGCCACTGCCCAAGTCAGCCAGGCGCAAACGCGAGGTGCCACTCGACGTGCACCCAAGCGCAGAACACCACAGAACCGCATTTAGTTGCCGCCATGCTACGACAGACCAGTGCAGCTGCACGCTAGCAACAGCAACAGTAACGGCAACGACAACAGCAGTAGCAACGGCAACGTCAAATCCTAGCTATTTCAGCTATGGCGGCCCTAGCTCAGGCACGGAAACTTACTTGTCGTCACCCGTACGCACGCATCTACTAGCGGAAGGTGCTGTAGAGGCGGCTGAACCATGGCTCAAGGAGCGCCAGACACGTCAAGCCATCTTTCTAATTATCATGACCCTGATCGTCAGCACCGCTGTATTCTCAGGACTGACTGCATTGCCTGTGCTGGCCACGTAGAGCTGTGCCAAACTATTGCACATGCGTAGACGAACCGGGCACTGACGCGCGGCCTGCAACCATCCGTAGCGATGACGGGTCGAAATGTGATTGCGTTTGTATGCCACCATTGCTCTGTACCATGGTGAGTACAACGCGCCATAGTCCGCTGATCAGCCATGTGCTTCTCTGCGCACACTACAGATATTCCAACCGTCTATCCTTTCTACCCTCGTTTAAGTAAATCACAGGCGTTACAATTGGCGCCATCGTCACATTGTACAGCTGCCTTTTTGAAGCAAGATGGTGGTTTGTCATGGAAAACGTTTCGGCATGCAAGCGATAGCGAGAGGTGGATGCAATAATGCGAACAGACCTCGAAAGGCAGATTAGACGACTGATAACTGGTGCAGACTTGATTTCACAACAGAACAGACAGCATGAAACAAAGCATAAGCACGCTGAGCGGCAGCCAGCGTAACGTGGAATGGGCATACACATGGCCTGACCATGCGGTAAAAAAGCACATTATCTGCGCAAATGCACAGTCGGGAGAATATGCCGCAGCGCCGTGCATGCTTTGTGTCATGAAATCACGGCGCGTGCACATGTTTGCCCGCAAATTGCATGCAGACAGCAAACGAGCAGACATACATGCCGAGAAACGCAGCATGGCATCCATCCTACTACTGCTATGCCACACTGGTACTAGATATCACGCGGTGCCGCCAATGCACCACCGCAACAAGAGCATACGCACTAGATTGCACTGTTGCACGCTACTATCAATCACGGTAGCAACAGATGTGAATGCCGTGTCAACAGCCATCCTTGGACTGGAAAGAAGCATCAGCACAGTAAACAATGCTACAACCGCCAAGCTAAAGTTGCGTGCCACCAACCGTACACGTTGTCCGTCATACCTGCGTAAAACAAACTTGCTGCGGCGAACAGCATTGTTTGTCGCCTTACCACAATACGTCATCAAGCAGGAACAGGTGTTACCAGTACCAGATTTGCAAGCGCAGACCGTATAAATATGTGGCGGTACCTGCCCCTGGGTGGCAGCCAACGGTGATCCCGTTATCCTGGCGGACATTGCACCATTCCCCACGGTAATGGCGTGATTAAAGCACGTGATTGTTACTAATTACTTTGCTGCGCAAAACGCGCGCGCATTTTGGCGTTATTAAGCCCACGCTAGAGCACGGCAACCGTCGCAGACGCACTCTTGGCCCACTCCTGTTTATATCCTTGTGATACCGCTGTGGCCGTAGTAGTGGCTTTAGCGATCTGTACTGACGGCTACGGCGCTCCAAGACCACTTTCTCGCTGCTACTGCCAAAGCAGCACCCATTATGCCCAGCACAGCCCTTGTCCCTGCCGCGGTGGCCATTGACCACCGGCTGCCGGTCGAACTGCTCACACGAATTCTCTACGAGCTGACACCAGAGGCGGCCGTTGCCTTGTCGCGGGTCAATCACACGCTACGTCGTGTGGTTCGCCAAGAGACTGGCTACTGGAGACAAAGCTACCGGGCCCACTATGGCGGCGAGGTGTGTCGCCAGGGAATGACCTGGTGCGACAATGAGGAGATTGCCGAGAGCATGGATTCCGAGGCGACACTGCGTGCTTTTCTGCTTGCAGGCACTAGTGATACGGAACTTGCACCGCCTCTGCGCGCCGACTGGTACGCAGCATATACGGCACGCGCCAGCCTAGCACTACGCTGGCAAAGAAGCACCGCGTCGTCGCCATCGACAGAGACTACGATTACACCGCGCATCCACCTTCTTGGCGCACTCACGCCAATACCAGGCAACGATGACCAGCAACCAGCGCCGTATGCCACGCCCAATCCATGGCGCCGGTCGATGATTAACGTACACGCAGCCTATACGGTGGTGGCCAACGAGCAGGGTGTCTGGGTAACGCCGCACCCACGCCGTGGCGCGCCCCTTCCATCCGCGCGGATGCTCTGTCGGCCAGCGGACAATGGTACGTCGCAAGTAGGACGGCTACCGTCGCCACCGTCAAGCCCAGATATGGTCCAGCGCAAAGGACGTCTGCTTTCCAGCAGCGCAGGCCACACCCATGACAGCGACAACAGCAACGCCGACCAACCAGCGCCCACTCCAATCGAAGGATACAATCCTAAACGGTGCTGGAGCAATGACCGCTGGGTGGTGGTAGCCGGCGTGTCCGACAACGGCAGGAACGGGCAGCATACGGTGTACCACGTTTGGAAGGGTGACACAGGCCGCAAGATACTGAATAGTGGTGCACGCGATGAGCTGCTTTGCGCATCTCTGACGCCATTACACAGTGCAGCCGAGCCAATCAACGCACCAATGCACCAGCACGCTGGCGTCTTGCTGGCTGGTTCACGCCTGCTCGAGTGTGCGCAAAGAATGGACAGCACGGCTGCGTCCGACATGACCCTCGTGTCGCAGCGCTGGGCGCTTGCTCACTCTTCTGCGGCAGATGAGACGTCCCCTTGTCGCGACTATGCATTCCAGACGCCGCAAAAGCTGTGGCAGGCCTCTGCCGCTGCCACCGCGGCACAGGACAAGAGGCTGTCCCTACTCTTGGCGCTCCGATCCAGCAAGCTGCGCCCACACCTGCTGGCAGGCATTCAAATCGTTGATGCACAAGCTGGTACAGACACCAGCACAGACCTCGTGTCGGGCCGTCGTGCGCGCATTCTCTTTTGGGATTTGCGCGGCCCATCTTCTTCGCCACATCCAAACGTTCGCCATGATTTGGCGCCCTTTCACGCCACCGTCACACTTGCGGGCGTGCATCCACTGGATTCGCCCACCGTCTGCCTGGACTTTACTAACGAGGCACTTGTGCTGCACGGAAATGCACTGCGCCCATCAGATGCACAGCTCGAAAGTGAGGTATCACCCAACTCGGCACGTGTCTACCACTGGATCGCCTGCTGCTCCTTCCACAGCAGCAAGCACTGCAGCGACTGTGGCGGCGTGGCAATAGCGCCAGGCGGCCACGAACTATGGCGACGCACGTATCCAGCATGGCAAGGTATCTGGTCCGCGCAGCCTATGCACGCCGTTGGTCTGTTGGCTGTGGCCTTTGGCGAAGGCGACGGCGACTGCCAGGATCCATGGCTTGCGGCCGCCGATCGTGACCCAGTAGTGCGACAGTACCCTCTGGGCACCAACACTAACGAAGACGGTCTACATATTCTCTCGCTGGCTGATGGCTCACTGGTGCGCACCTTTGCCATGCGGCCGACTCGGCTGATTGATGCTGTCGGCCCGATTGTCGTCGTGACCTGGAACAATGTGCGGCACGGCGTAGCAGCTGTGGATGCAGTTGCCGGCCGCGTACACTGGCGACAACGCTTCCCAGAAGATGAGCCGCACACTGCCGGTGGCGCTGCCCTGACCAGCACGCTAAACAGTGCATGCAGTGCTGCAGGCGAAACCATCACGCATGGCTGGCTGGATGTGCGTGTCAGCTCCACACGTCTACTTATGATAGAGCGTGGCCGGCGGATTCGTCGACGTGACAATACTGGCACCATGGTTCGCTGTGAGGAGCGAATGCTGGTGGTTGACTTTGCCTAAGCTGTCGTTAGCATGCGCGATCCATCCATACTGTGCATTTATTTATCATCAACGCTATAAACCATAAGCAAAAGCGCATGCGCATATGCATAGCGCGGCTTTATTACACCCTTGAACTTTTCACTGTTTATTGCAGCAAACTGTTAAAGTCTATCGTTCGCAGTGCGCTTCCGTGGCGCATCCAATAGCTGAGCATATTTGGCTGTGTGCCGGCAAGGATGCTGGGCAAGTCTCCTCGCACATCATCAAATACATGGAGTATTTCTCCGCCGAGTACATCCAACAAGCAGATGCTGTCGTTTACCTTGGCAAGACAAAGAGAGCCTAGAATGCGCTGCGGCTTCTCTACTCCATCAAACCTGCCGCCCTGAGCCTGTTCACCGGAATACAGGTCCAGCAGCTGCCATTCTCCCTCCTCTGTGCCAAGTAGAATGCGGCCCAGATCCGGGAACAGAAGATGCCGACACGAATCTAGCCGAGCCCAGAGCACGCGGATAGAAACGTTTCGATCTCCACCGTGTGTCGCTGACATAGTGGTATCTGCCTCTGGCGCATTGTGCCATAAGTGGCGGTCCGCAGCGCAGAAAATCTTTAGCACAGTATAGTAGTCTGCGGTATCTTTAGGATGTCGGCCAAGTAGAATGTGGCTATCGTCGATCCGTCTGGCTTTGACATCTGCAGTATAGTGCGCATCCAAACGAAAAGAGCCGTGGCCGTGCAGTTGGACTTGCGCCGTGCCTACTTGCTGTCCTGGTTGTATCCGCCATAACTGCCACATAAGCATTCGCTGCGGACTAGTGGCGATCCGGGAGCGAAACAGCATGACAGAGTTGCATGTTGTCTGTTGTATATGGCAACTGGTGGATGTTTCGCTACGAAAAGTCCAGGCAACGCACGCGCGATCCAAATCGTAGATCAAGTGCACAAACTGACCAGCACCATCCGCGCTATCCAAATTGCTTTCCGAACATGCT
Organism: Thamnocephalis sphaerospora; assembly: GCA_003614735.1. Lineage (NCBI taxonomy): Eukaryota > Fungi > Zoopagomycota > Zoopagomycetes > Zoopagales > Sigmoideomycetaceae > Thamnocephalis > Thamnocephalis sphaerospora. Next base: position 5,429 of record KZ992531.1, on the reverse strand, counting down.
CTAGAGTCGTCGCTCTGGTCGTACCAGGCATGCAACCAGCCGCCGGAAATTTCACCCAGGGTTAAACCTCTCGGAGCTGTGAGCATGGCATGCGACTGCAAGTTATGAGCGCGCCATACAAGCAACTGTTGATTGTCCTCGCGGTACGCTAGCAAAGTAGCTACGCTAAATCCGCCGTCAATGTCCGCCGTATGACTAGTGTTGGAAAGCGCGCCAATAGCCAGAATATAGCGAGAGCCGACCAAAACTTTGGCGTTGATACCAAGCACAACATCGCTCTCGTCCTCATCGCCACCTTCGCGGTAATCCGCTTCGGTCATGCGAAGCAGCTGAATACGCCCACCGGCTACTGCACTCACAAACGACAGTACATCGCAGCGTCGATCGACCATCAGCACGCCGGCTGGTCCAGCAAACACAGCAACCTCCTGTTGATAGTAGGTGTTATATGGCACGTCGCCCACTCGATCCATATAGCCAATATAGCGTTTTTTGCGCCAGTTACTTTCTGTGCGCTTTCGATGCTCAAAGGCCAGCTGCCAGTCGATATTCTCCCAGCCCGGGGCCGTTACAGCCCCAGCAGCAGCTTTGTTGCCATCTGCTTGCTCATCACCCCCGCACCGGCTAGTCTTGTCGTCAGGTAGCCGAAATGCATCGGAATGAACCTCAAGCCAACTGCGTTCGACGCAGAGTAACGGGTAGGCACGCTTGTAGAAATGGCGCCACAGCCCATTGTCGAAGGCAACCATCGTGTAAAGAAAGCGGCATGTTGAGCCAACTTTGAGCGCACTGCGAGCGTCCAGGCAGAAAAGCAGCCGTCGAAACACCTCTGCTGGAATCTGAGCCCGGAGACGAGCGCCAGTCTTTGTGTTGTTGCTGCTGTTCATGATGTACTGCGCAGTAGAGCAGACAGTAAAACGAGCGAGTAGAGATAGGGCCGCCTGCTCCGGTGTTGGTGACGTAGCCTGTCAGCAAATGACTGGCCGATTTAACCTTTGCAGTGTCTCTGTTTAGCAACCATCACTCTGACATTATGTGGTCTAATGTATCAATGCCGGCTGCTTACACAACACATTCTTGGCTACTAATGCTACGCTGTACAGCATGCACTCGCTCGGCGGTCAGGCAACTTGAACGCCATTCTTTCTTATGTTCATGCACACCACGTCCGCGCCATCCCGCTCAAGCACCCCCAATGTCACGGCAGTTGCTGCTACGCAGTCCACAGCCATCGTTCTGCTGCATCAGGACTCCTACGCCACTGTACCCGCATGAATTTACAGCGTGGGCCTACTAAAGCAAGTTGGCTGTGTCACTGGGAATCCCCGCTATAAAGGCACAACTATTCACGTTTTTTTGGATCAACAGGTTGTTACGTGTGTAAGCCTCCCCAGTATGTGCCCGGAGAAGCACAGACCGGCAACATTCAAAAGATTCGAGGATGGCAACGGCGCACAAGACCAAGCAATAACCACCACGCTGCATTCAATATCGACAACGTGGGTTTCACATCAGGCCACACGTGCAGCAACGACGGTAACAGCGATGCTTTACGCAGCATAATCGAGCTGGCAGCTCGTCAGCTGACACCAAGCCTGTATGCAAGTATATGCATTCTGCAGCTCTAAACGGCATGCTCACACTCCCTTTTGCGCCAGCGCACGCTCCATAACAGCCAAGCCTATAAAGGAGCACAGCAGCGCGACAGCAGCGAGGCCGTGGCCACCAGAACTGTCTTTCCGTCGTCTATCCGCCGCCCACAAGTGCGTCTACTTGCAGTCACGCGCGCCCATCGTCCGCTGACCCGGTTCACGCACAGGACCAAGCCAACTTTGATCCACTCAGAGCTGAGACGATAGTGTACAACGATATACAATAACGTCAACGGATAGCATAGGGTCTCGCTGCCTGTCCTCAGCATGGACACGCAAACATTGAACGGAAAGCCCGACATTGTCCAGTTGGATGAAGTGGTGTTGCCTGCAAATGAAAGCAGACTCACCCGCGTGGTTGGCTTTGCGTTGCGGCCGGTTGCCATCGCTTGGAAACAACTGAGAAGGATAAAGGTAAGGTGAAATTGGTGAAGCGCGATAAGCAGCACACATATTATAATGCGCTAATGCTTGTGGTCCCGTCAAAGCTTTCGTATTGGATCATCATATCAATGCTGTTTGGCCTGCTGGTTGGCTGGTTAGCACCAGACTTTGGCAAGGCCATCAAACCGCTGGCTATGGTGTTTCTGCGCATGATCAAGGCACTGGTTGTGCCGTTGCTTTTCTCTACGCTGGTAGGAGGAGTGGCCGGACACGGCGACGATCTTGCTGCCGTCGGGCGCATGTTTCTCAAGGCAATTGTCTACTTTGAAGTGGTCACTACAATTGCCCTGGCTATCGGCCTGATTGCAGTCAACATTGTGCGCCCGGGTGATGGCGTTAGTCGCGCATCTCAGGACACCAACAAAGGCAACGATATTGCCAAGAAAGCAATAACCTGGGAGCACGAGCTCTATGCCATCGTACCCGAAAGCTTTTTTGCTGCCGCTGCAGAAAACCAGGTACTCCAGGTGGTTGCGTGCTCGCTTGTGTTTGCCATCGGCGTCATGAAGGTGAAAGGCAAAAAATTCAAGCGGCCAATACTGGACTTTTGCGAGTCGCTCGCCCAAATCATGTTCAAGGTAACCGGAATTGTCATGTATTTTGCGCCGATCGGCGTTGCCGCAGCAATGGCAGCAACCGTCGGAGAGAGCGGCATTGCAGTGCTGGCGGCGCTGGGAAAGCTCATCGGCACACTGTTTGGTGCACTTGCCGTGTTCATCCTTTTGGTGTTTCTGCCTATTGCTCTGCTGGTGCGTATTCCGCTGCGCGAATTTCTACTCGCTGTGGGCAAACCTGTCATGGTTGCCTTTACAACTTCGTCGTCTGAAGCTGCGCTGCCATTGGCGATGGAGAGCCTACACGCATTCGGCTGCTCGCGCAAAGTGGTGGCATTTGTGCTGCCGACTGGCTACAGCTTTAACCTGGACGGGACAACACTTTATTTGGCGCTAGCATCGGTCTTTTGCGCGCAAGTAGTCGGCATGGAGCTTTCGGTCGAACGTCAGATAGTGATGATGATTACGCTGATGCTAACTAGCAAGGGTGTTGCCGGAGTTGCACGCGCAGCACTGGCGGTACTTTCTGGCACGCTAACGCAGTTTGACATTCCAATGGACGGTTTTGCACTGATTCTGGGCGTGGACGCTGTAATGAACATGGCACGTGCGGGAACAAATGTGCTCGGCAACTGCTTGGCAACCGTAGTCATTGCCAAGTGGGAGGGCCAATTTCGTACAACGGCATGGCAAGAGGAACAGGACACACAAAAAGAGCACGACGAAGAAGCAATGGCGGAGAAATAGACCGACTAGCAAGGCGGCAAAAGTATCAGCCAGGAATGCAATAGAAGGTCAAAATCCCAATTCCCGGCATCCATCATCCAATCTACACTCGTGGAACCCAAGCGGCCGCCGTTATGGAGATCTCCAACAAGGCTGTTGTAGACACCAGCCGGGGGACATAACGACATTCTCGCGTTGATCTTTGCCCAGTCAAATGAGGAGACGTCGACAGAGGCGGCGTAAATACACTCCTTGTCCTTTCGCTTTCTTTCGCTCAACGGCTACAAACACTGTTTTTAGGGCGGGCGGCCATACTGCTTCAGCGGCCAGCCCGGCCTGATTTCCACTAAGCAACGTGCTTGGGCTAATGCCATGTATAAACGAGATGACATCCCAACTAGCTCCACTCTCGTGTCGCGTGTAAGCAACGGCTCGCGTCTGTGAAGCAGATGCAGAGTTTAGGAAAGTCGCTGCTGTTTCAGCCATCATGCGCAGGGGAATGTCCATAATAGTGATAAGAAGAGAGTTTGCGTCATGTGCGTACGTGCGCGAGAGATATGCATCGCCTGGTCTCCTACGGTTAGTCCCCTGAAGACTATACCTGCTAGGTCCGCGCCGTTGCGGAATCCCACTGGGGTGTGTTTGTTGGGTCGTATAGCAGCGCCCAAGGCCGCTGTTACTCCTGTGTGAGGAGGTAATGTGAGTGAAGGGTCCGGGACGTATTGACTAGTCGATGATGACGGTAAATGATGCGTGGCGACGCGTAAGGTGGCACAACTGATGTGTGATACGATGATGATCAATGAGGCCTTGGAGACGTAGCGTAGCGATGAGTGACGGTACCGTTGGAGCACGGTACGATGATGAACGATAGTGTCGTTGAGACACGTTGGTGGCGGATGATAGTGCCGCCAGTGCACTTGTGTTGAGACGAAGGTGCTGTTGGAGCGTGTAGTTATGATGAACGATAGGGCAGCTGGTGCCGGCGTAAGCGATGATCGTAATGGGGTGAAGATTCGCGGTGGAAAGCTTGCTCCTTCTCTCGTTTGGAGCGAGAGATGGCGCATATTTATAAGTACTGACGCGATGGCTAAACAATAATGCATACGTCCATTATCCGAATTGCTCCGTTGTGGACCATAGTTCAGGCGATCGCCATGTGACATAGGCGGCGCTTTCCCAAGGTCATGAATGTTGGCTTTGCGATATGACAGGCCCGTGCGTAGCTGGCATGATTAGTGTTTGCTAGGGCGGCTAGGACTGTTAAGTGAACTATATGCTTCGCCTACAAGTCTACGCTCATGACTTTTTGGCACTGCGTCGATTTACGGGTATAACAACGACACCCAGGGTCGGGCTAAGCGCATCATCTTTGTCAACGACAAAAATGCGATGGTTTTTGATGCAAATATCTGGAATATGTTCGAAAAGCCGCACCAAAGTAGCATTCAACTTATTGCCCTAAACGCTCTTTCAGAGGCCGGAGATGAAGTGATCGACAATGCATCCATTCGCTTCCTTTACCGTCAAGACAGTGTCACACCGTATCTTGCAGCTTTTCGGATCGATACACCACGAAATAGTGTGTACGTGACTCAGGCAGGCAAGCTTGAGAGCAATCAGCGTATTGTAAGCAGCAAGGAAAATGCTTTGCACGTAGCATTGCGTTCCCTCAAGACAAGCGACAGATGGAAAAGTATGCGGTTTTTTGGTTACTAGGGCGTATCCCACTGACGTTTTATTAAGTGTTGGTGGACTCGTGAGCGTAAAGCGCACCCAACCTGACTAGTGGTTCGCTGACTAGCATGTCGCAAACACAAGTACGGGCAAACACAAGTAAAAAAGCGGGCCTTTTTTTTTTTTTTTGGTTACTGGGGAGTATCCCACTGACGTTTTATTAAGTGTCGGTGGACTCGTGAGCGTAAAATGCTCCCAGCCTGACTAGCGGTTCGCTGACTAGCACGTCGCAAACACAAGTACGCACTGCCGTCGTGATGATGGTGCACGCACAACTAATGTTACAGAAAAAATGTTGACCCTGGTTATCACTCAT
>KZ992530.1:0-34548 GCA_003614735.1 Thamnocephalis sphaerospora | reverse complement strand
CAGCTCTGACCACAATACGCCCGACTCATTTAGCCCCCCTGGTAAAAGCGTTACAGATGAAGCTGAATCAGAATGCGCCAGGACGAGTGGGAAAGGGCTACAGCGATGATGAAGCATGGGCTAACGGTGAGCGATTGATCAATAATGTCTGCTGGTACATTTGACCCATAAAAGGACGTTGAGGTCAATTGATACGAGGAGATTAGATGGGTCAGAGGACAGCACGTACTCGCGATTGTGTTGGCGGTTTCAAGGGGGTACGCGGCAGCTCAGAGTTGCACGCTGGCAAAGTCAAGTCTGAGAGATGCCGCGGTCAAACTAGCTGACGGATAGCGCACTCAAGCTGTTGTGTCTCAGCTGTGCAGTGCGTGTCAGTTGCCTTGAAGCGATTTTGCGCGCCGTTGCATTGGTCAAGGCAGAGTCGTGGCGAATTTCGTACTGACATCATCGGGTGGCAGGTCGGCTAAAAATACAGGTCGGTTGACCGTGGTCAAGTTACGCGAAACCCTAGAGCGGAATCGCGACAGACGTATAGTGATAGCGCTGAACCGGTGGATTTAGATGTTGCCAACCCACCAGGATGTGGTTCTAGAACCATCCACGCAATCCTCTCGCTTTTGGCCGTTCTGCTATTTAAGCAACCTCACTAGGCGGGCATCTGGAGTGGGTTCATTCCCACATTCACTCTTCCACCTCACCTGCTCTGGGTTGTTCTGACCTAGCCCTATCAGCATATACACAATGCACTTTGTCCCAGTATGAAAAGCGCTACACTTGGCAAGCGTACCAGAACTAGGATTCTCTTACATAGTAAGCCTTGATCCGTGGTCAAGTCTGCACGCGTCTATTCAAGTTACAAGATGAAGCATGTCCGTCGACGTCACCTCCTCGCCGTCCATTCCGGCAGCGTTTGCGATATTAATACAGCCTGGCTCGCAGTCTGGTACGCCGCCAGTATCCAAGCTGATTGCGCTGTCTATTAGCCAAGCTAGCCTGGTTGCAATCTACGCGCTCTACTGCCATCATGAGTGTCGCCATCGTCCATGCATGTAGAAATTCTTTGCCTTGAAGCTGGAAAGGCTTGGTCCAAGTCTAGTCGTAGAACCAGTGCTTGCTATGCAAGTGAGCCCTTGTCCTGGTATGCTCGCCAAATGTAATGCTTTTTTCACTCGGGACTAGCTGATTGAACGTGTGATGTTGGGGTTGGAGGAGAATGGCCCAGAGCGAGTGTAAAGGACTGCGATAGAGACCAGGGTGTATGCTGACATTAAGCGGTTGACTAGCGGTGTCCGTCATGTCAATGTCAACGTTGAATTGGTTAGAAGTGCGTGCATTCCGTCTTGTAAAAGGTGCAAACTCATATACGGCAATGTAAAAAGCGCACTAGCTACGGCTATAGCGTAGCAGATGCCAATAGGCAAGGTTTACGGTCGCTCAAGTGTGAACCGTCAGCTTAAATGGTGACGAATAGTGTCCATCGCAGCACCAACAAGTAAAAAAAGAGCACCTGTATTGCAAAGCGCAGCATAAAAGCATCGCAAATAGGTAGTAGCTACCGACACACCAAAAGGCGCAGGTACGTATGCAAGTGTCAAAAGGCAAGGGGCTGATCAATGGGATAGGGGTGAGGGCGATGGACTGATGAGCGCGATACATATACACGCTGCTGCGTAAAGGTGGAGCGATGGATTTAGAGACGGCCGTAGACAACAGACAGACAAAGCACACACACACAGAGAATGACGATAAATATACGTGCGACAGATGTTGGCGCCGTATTAACGGCAACCGCTGCGCGGCCTCTGCGTTTCCAGCTGGGATGCATCATTGCCACACCGCTGTGACTCCAGTAGACTTTGCGGCGATGTTCGACTCGGCCGTCGTCCCGCAGCTCGTGCTAGTAATTGTCGTCGTCGTCGTCGTCGTCGTCGCCACCGTTTTCCAAAGATCCAGTGATGGTGCCGCAGCTATTTCTGCGCTTTTGGTAGTCTGGGCAGCAGGTGAGGCTGCACTGACGATTTCTGTCGGGTCGACCGTTTCCGAGGAGGTGTCGCTAGCCTGCGACAGACTGCTGCTGGTGCTCTTCTTCTTGCCGTTCCCGCTACCGTAGCCTTCATCGTCAGTGGGCGAGGAGGCGACCTGGCTTTCGGCTCGCATGTCTCGCCAAATGGCCGACAGGTCCCGGCGAGGGCTTGCGCTTGGCGACGCGGGCGCCGCTGCCTCATTCGCAGTTGGAACCTCATCCACCACCTCAATCGCCGGCTCGGTTTCAGCGTCGGCCTCCATGCATGTGCGACGCGACGAAGGCTCGACGGATGGTGGCGTTTGCCAAGCGCCGCGCCACTGCTCCCTCTCGTCTTCGCGCTGTTTTGATTCCTGCGCCAGCTTTTCGCGACGACGGCGCAGTTCGCTGATGCCCTCGGCAGCCGGTGCAACCCAGGTGCGGCGTGGCGTCACATTACCAGTGGGTCGTTTACGCGGTGCCATAGGTAGCGCATGGTGGCGACGCTGCTGCAGATCGGCCAGCTCGCGAGTAACCGACAGTTCAAGGCTGCGAACGCGGTCGTGCAGATCGCGGTTGGTCCGATTCGCCTCATAAAGCCGAGCTTCCTGCGAGCGAATAATGTCGCGCAACGCGTGGGCTGTGTTGCGAGCGTATTCCAGCTCGCGCGCCAGCATCTGGTTCTGGCGCTCCAGATACTCGCTGCGTACACGTTCAAACTCCCAAGACTCGATAGCGTCGTTGGTCTCCACGCTGCCATGGGTGCTGCTGTGCTCGGCCGCCTCCTCGTCCGTGACGCCGACTGCAGTGCCAATATCGTCGCCATTGTCGATGCCTTCGTCTTCGTCTTCGTAGCCGGCACACTGATTGCCAGAATGGGTCAGTTTTAGCGTTGCCGCTGCCTCGACGAGATTTTCAATCGCCGTCATCGCGTCCGGTGCCGTCTTGCGAGCGTTCCTCAGCGATATGGAGGAGGTGCTTACGGTGTTACGCTCAATGGTCGACAAGCACACCGTGCGTACCATCAGACGATCATCCTCGGCGCCGTCGCTCTCGCTGTTGCTGCCCGTGCCACTTGGCGCGTCGCTGTGGTTGCCGTCATCCTCGGATGGCCATTCAATGGTGTCCTTGGCGATGTTGGCATTCAGCATGGCCTCGAGCCTACGACGGCGATCCCAGCGATTGGAGAGCGGCTCATGGCTTGCTTGACTGGGTAGTTCCGACACGACATCGTGGATCTCGGCAGCCGTCTCCTCATCCAACTCTGGTTCGTCATCAGCCTCCGGACCATGCGCGTACAGGTAGTCATCATGCTCGAATGAATGCAGTTCCGTGTCAGTATGGAGCGCAGCTCCGTTGTCATCATCATCGTCATCGTCGTCATCATCGTCATCAGCATAACCATCCTCATCGTCTTCGCTGCTGCTCTGATCACCATCGTGACTGTAGCCCTGGCTGACCGACAAGGAGAGGGGCACTGGACAGGGCACCGCCAACATAGACGCAGATGCGCCACCGCCTAGTGGGGTACACGCGGCGCTACTGACAAAGGTAGTCTCCTGAATCGACGCCACCGTAGCTGTCGTCGTCGTCGTCGTCGTCGTCGTCGCAGTCGCAGTAAACGTTTCTTCCTCTTCGTCCCCTTCGGCCACCGAGCTAGGACGTTCCAGCAGATGAAAGATGCGCATGGGAGAGCATGGACGACTTTTTTGCGCGTCGCTCAGATTGGCGTATACCATGGACAGATCCTTGCGTCGCTTGTTCTTCTCTTTGCCACCGAGACCAAAGGCCGGACTGGCTCGACCGCCGGCGTCCATACCGTCCAGCTCGTCTACACGTATTGGCGACATGGTGGGCGACATGATGGGCGACATGATGGGAGAGAGAACACCACTGCCACCACCGCCTCGACTGGTCGGCGTCCCAGGTCGGCTGCCGCCGCGGCGATCCTCGGTATCGCTGGAGGGGGCAGTGCTAGATGACATCGAGTGATCACTTTGGTTGCCATCGTGCGACGTGATACCCACGGACAGATCAAGCGCATTCCGCTTCCGACGGTGCTTCTTCCTGCGCTTCCGACGCGCCTGCTCGCTGGTTGTGGGGGTATTTGAAGGGGTGGAGGGCGTGACGGCCGCAGCGCTCGCGCTTAGTATACCGGCCAAGGACGGCATCACGCGCTCCGAGGTTGGCGTCCGAATACGCTCAGATGGCCAGGTAGATGGCGCACTTGCGGGCGCAAGCATCTGTCTTGCGGCTGACATTTCAGGAATCGAGCAGCTGTGTTCCCGCAAAAGCGAAAGCAGCATATTAGCCAGTGCAAATGTAGCGACGATGAGCGCGTGTGACCAGCAAAACGTGCGGAATGTGCAAACTTGACGGTGGTAGCAAGCAACACGCGCAGCAGGCGCAGAAGACTACAAGGCACGCGAGCGCAGTGCCCACATGCAGCATCCACCGGCTGCGCGTATGTGTTGCTGTAGCACACACACACACACACGCACACACGCACGCACACGCCCGTCGAGGTGGTGGGTAACGCGGCTACAACCGGGAACCAGGGCCAGGTCGGCTGTAGAGCGTCGCTCAAGGGAAAGAACGCAGTCCGTCGTCTGCCAATGAAGAACGGAAGCGGACACGTCCGGCAACACCACTGCTATGACGACACAACGTGGCGATGACAGCGGCGGTCAAGAGCGGATCCGCAAAGGCGGTCGCGTGGATGGGAACCAACGAGAGTTACGTAGGGTTGCGCTATAGGCGCACAATGCATGCGCAAGCGTATTAAAGACAGAGGGAGGAGCAGCACACGCGTATGCACGTTGGTGCGCGCGCGTACGACGGCGCAACCAAAACACCAGCACCGTATGGCAAATAGCAGTAGCTAGGTCGTGCTAATCAACGGCATGTGTTACAGTGCTGGTGCTGCCTACACCGTCACTATTACGCACAAGTGTTTGCACGCAAGATGACGGAAAGAGATGCGCAGAAAAGAGGGCGGAGAAAGAGACGAATGAAGCAGCGGAGCGTGGACTGCTGCAGGGGGCCGCCGCCACCAACGACAAGGCGGAGTTTGGCCTAGCCCCCTGCTAGTGCAGGCGTTGCGCGTGTGACGGCGCAGGACAGAGGCTGGGGACGCTGATAGGTGAACTGCAAACCAATATGTCCGGTGGCGGGTGCCGCCAAAGGCACAACACGCAGTGTCGCCGGAATAGACCCGAGGCATCTATCGCAGGAGACAAGGCAGGCGGCCACGCACCAGTCTAAACGCGCGTAGCGGTCGTCCAGAAAAGAAGCGATGACGGTGAGATACACAAAGAAAAAGCCCGACCAAAGTGGACGGGAGAAGACGAAGGAGAGAGAGAGCAAAGTGTAAAGGAGTAAGACGACAGAGCAAAGCGTATGGACAACGAAAAAGCGATACACAAGTAGGTGCGTGTAGGATGATTGGCCGTGGCCGTTAACCTGCACCGTCGACGGAAAGGCTAGCAATGCTAGCGTGTATATATGGAGCAAGATGAGCAAAAGCGAGTTGATTGGCAAGCCAATACAGTCACCACGACGCAAGTGAGCGGGTGTCTATCAACAAACAGGAGAACGCCTGTCGCTGGAAGCAAAGCAGAAAGAGAGCGAGAGAGGAGAAGGTGGACTGGTCAAGTGAGCAGCTGCTGTTGTGATGAGAGAGACAGCTAAAAGCAAAAGGAAAAGTGGGTACGCAAGCAAAGTGAGAGCCAAAGATCGCCAGCCATCGTATCGGATGCAGTCATCCGCCGGTGGTACATGCGCCATCATCATCAGGCAGCCTTCACTTTTGTCGACCAAGAACAATATGCCTGTATGCACCGGGTATATGCACGCAAACACCAATCATACGCCCAGCGAATAAGCCCCTTCCTAGAGCGCATGACCAGCGGCGAACTGTACTATACTGCTGCTGCTGCCGCGGATGCCCTGCGGGTCGGCCCGCATCTATCCCGTTTGGCACGTACCTGAGCATGGTCACAACCTAGTGCAGCGCACGGGTCAACGCGTGTTCGACTTGACCCGGCAATGACGGCTGAATACGCAGCTGCACGATGCCGCGTGCAGCAAAGGCAATCTATGCTGGGTGCACTGCCAGCGGCAGCTTACACGGACACCGTGGCGCACGATGCGCGACCGCTGCTATCGTGGCGATTACAGTCGAGACGGGTGAAGACAGGGGAGACGTAACAGGGCGTGGCAGAGGACGTGGGCGAAGCGGAACAAGAGCGCGCACACGCGTCTGATCGCAACGATGCGCGCGCAATTGCTTGGCCGAGTGGCAGCCGCTATCGTCAACGAAAAGTGAGTAGAGGAGGAGGAGGAGGAATGGAGAAAGAAAAGACAGCGACGACGAAGGCCACCGCTGCAATGGCAGCCACCACAAGTCAAGGAGAAGAGAATGGTCAGAGCACGAGGTATGCCCAACAAGGTGGACTAGCCTGGTGGTGCTCTCCCTGGCGCGTCAGTGCTCTCTCTCTCTTTCTCCTTCCACGCGTGTACACGCGTGTGACATGCGCGCCAGCATCAGGGGCCACGCGCCAAGTTGAACACATATACACACACGCTTACATGCAGTGCGAGCCAAAGGCAACGCAGCCTGTTCGCCGGTGCATGCTGGTCGTAATGCGGCACAAAGAGGCTGGCTGATGCAGCGGACATGGGTATGCGAATGTGGGCCGCAGCTGTTTTCATCTCCGGCATTAGTGTGCCGCTGACCAGCAGCGTCACTCAAGATGTCGCCATGTTCTCGGCCCTCTACACGTGGCACTGCCCTATCCGAGGGGCAGCATGTCAGGAGCATGGCGCTGGCCATCGCTACGACGGCCGCATTGCCGCACAGAGCTCCAGGGGATGTAGCGTGCGACGCATGACACATCCATCCGTGCGCATGACGCTCATGCTACCTGCGTCACACGGCAGCGTGTTCATCGCCATAGTGTTGGCAAAGGACAGCATAGGCAGAAACGTGTCGACAGATCACTGCGTTCATTTAAAGAACAGACTGCCAAATCACTGCGCACATACGACGCCACTGTGCCATTTACAGTGCGCCGCAAAGACGGAAATTGCCAGGACAGCCGACTGGCCCGGTCAGTCGGTCGGCTTAGGCAGACGGCTGCGGCTGCTCTGGCTTGGGCGGCTGCGGCTTCCTCTTGCCCTTGGCCTTTTTAGCACTGGTCAGCTTGGCCGAGTCGCCAGAGCCACCGCCGTACTGCGCCTTCCAGACAACCTCCTGCTTGGGGTCAATGCGCTGGAACAGGTACTCGGGCTCGCCAATACGGTGGCCCGGCAGCAGATCCAGCGTCCAGGTGTCGGTGAGCAGGCGCGCGGGCGCGTTCAGCTGGCGCCACAGGCACTCGCTGGTGGACGGCATGAACGGGTAAAAGAGCGAGCCAAGCAGGTAGACCAAGTTGAGGGCCACGGCCACCACGGTGTCGCAGCGCGCGCGGTGCTCGTTGAACAGCGTGTTGTCCAGACGCTGGTCCTGCAGATACTGGTTGCCACGCGCCGACACCTCCATGGCGATGCGAAGCGCCGCACGGATCTTGACCTGGCGCAGAGCATCTACGTACTGCGCCACCAGCTGGTTGACGTCAGCCAGCAGCTGCTGCTCCGGCTCCTCGTCGGCCGTGTACACCGGCACCACCGAGCTGTACTTGACCGAATCGGCGAAGCGGATAACGCGGTTGCAAAAGTTGCCCACGTTCGCCAGCAGCTCGTTGTTGCACTTTGCAATCATCTCCTTCCAGGTAAAGATGCTGTCGTTGGTCTCGGGGCGCGAGCTGATCAGGTAGTAGCGCCACACGGACGGCGGCACACCGGTGAGCTTGGCATTGTCGCCAAACACGCCAATGTTGCGGCTCTTGGAGAACTTGGTGTCCTCGTAGTTGAGGTACTCTGTCGGAGATGCGCGGCAAAAGCGTGAGCACACAAGCAGACGCCAGCTCAACCAAGCGCTAGACGCTTACCAGTGGTGCTGAGATGGTGTAGCAGCGTCCACGAGTCGCCCGTGCCCAACAGGCAGGACGGGAAGATGACACTGTGGAAAGGCACATTGTCCTTGCCCATAAACTGGTAGAGCTTGACCTCCTCCGGGTTCTTCCACCAGCGCTCCCACTCGGGCGTGTAGTTGGCCGTGATGGACGGATAGCCGATGGGTGCGTCGTACCACACGTAAAACACCTTCTCCTCCATGCCAGGGTACGGCACTGGCGTGCCCCACTTGAGATCGCGCGTGATGCAACGCGGCTTCAGGCCCTCGTTCAGCCAGGAGCTAGTGATGGTGCGACCGTTGCTGGTCCAGTTGCCCTCGGTGCTCGATTTCTGGTAGAATGCCTCGCACTGGTCCTGGAGCTTGGGCAGATCCAAAAAGATGTGCGTCGAGTCGCGATTGATGGGCCGGTTGCCGTCCAGCTTGCAGCGCGGGTTCACCAGCTCGTGTGCGTTGAGCAGGTGGCCGCAGCCGTCGCACTGGTCGCCACGCGCGTCATCGTAGCCGCACTTGGGACAGGTGCCCTCGACGTAGCGATCAGCAAGGAAGCGGCTGCACTTTTCGCAGTACAGCTGCGTCATGCTTTCGGTGAGCGTGTAGCCGTTCTTGAGCAGCTTCAAAAAGATCTCCTGGGCAATTCTGTCATATTCAGGATAGCGCACACATCAGGATCGATCGCAACCGCTGCTGCACTATCGCCATGCATGACACTTACTCGGTCTGCTGCGGTGTGGTGGTGCGGCCAAAGTGGTCAAAGTCAATTTCAAACCACTCGTACACCTCACGATGCAGCCGGTTGAACTTGTCGCACAGCTCCTGGCAGGTGATGCCCTCCTCCAGCGCCTTGGTCTCGGTGGCCGTGCCGTACTCGTCCGTGCCGCAAATGTACAGCGAGTTAAGACCGCGAATGCGGCAGAAGCTATCGTATCACCAGCGTGAGTTCACTGCCAGCATCATGTCATTGGCACTCGGCCCTACCGAGAAAACACGTCCGCGCTCAGCACTGCGCCAATAATGTTGCCCAAATGCGGCACATTGTTCACGTAGGGCAGTGCACTCGTAATCAGAATGTTTTCCTGGCCAAGAATCGGCAGCCTGTCATGGCAGGAGATTGGTTAGCGCAGCTCCGTGGTCACTCCAGACACAGCCATAAACTTGCTTGACTTTATCCGTCTTGAGAGAGACAGCATTCTCAGCATTGATCTTGCGATGCGACTCGTTGGCGATAACCTTGGGCGGTGCAATGGTCACCTGTTGGCATCAAGTTAGCTGGGACGTGCTAATAGCCAGCAACCACCGTAGCATTCGCAAATACCTTTTCGCCCAGCAGTGCCAGCGCTTGCGTAATCGTGCTATGAGCCGCCCACAGTGCGATCCAGTCCGACAGCACCGGATGCGCCTCGCGTTCGCTCGACTCGACAGCATTCCACCACGGATAGAAACGCGCAAACAGCACCGCCTCGGCAGCACGCGGCACATCCGCCTAGTAGATGGTCAGTGTGTGTAGGCGATGGCAAACAATCTGGCTCGACTGCCACAAATCTGCACTCGCCTACCTTTTCGCACTTGCCCAGCCTCTCCACAAACACGGCCGCCTTTTGCAGCTGGTGGGCCTCGTAGGTCGGCGGGTTGTGGAAGGGCAGCGACTCCTCCCACTCGATCACTTGGTTGTGGAACAGCTCGCCTGCCGCGGTGCTATCCAGGAAGAATCTAGTTTCAAACGCCACGCTTTGATCAGCAGGCCATCCATGCACAAGCCAGTCCATGGTACTGCTTACCGTACAGCAGCATTGGGGCGGAAGAACGGATGGTGCACGTCCGCAATCGCCAGCGCGGGCACTTTGCCTGCCACCGCATTACAGGCGCATATCAGCGGATGTTCGCCTTGCCACGTCGTGTCCAGTGCTGTCCAGCCACTTACCGTTCTCTTCCACCTCCACCTGAGCACCGGCGGCCGTAAAGGCAAGCACAAACTTGAGCTGGGCCAAATGAGCCGCCGAGTTGTAGCCTGCAGGCACCGTATTGAGCACCGAGCGCTCGATCGCTTTGGCCTGTGTCGTCATGGTCTGTGTTGAAGCGAGGGCTGGCAGTTAGGGCAGCGTATTGAACGTGCCAGTGAGTAGGCAGGCAGGTGGCAAGGCGAAGCAGCAGCAGCAGCAGCAGCGGCGGCGGCGGCGGCGATCGTGAAAAGGAGGAGCACGGACAGTTGAGGCGCAGACCAAAGCAACGCCGACCGACGCCCACTTGTGAGGGAAATGGGAGCGCGGAGATTGCTTTTTTCTGCTTCAACAACACACACGCACACACGCCATACAACGTGTCCGTGGCGCCACTAACGCACGCACACACACACACACACGCCGTCTCCTTATGGTTCAGAGTTGGAATCCAGCGGGCATACGCCACGCTTTTGCGCTGCTATGGCAGCCACGCCTGGCTCTGCCGCACATGGTGGTGCAGGGTGGGTAAAGTCAGCACTATGGTGGGATACGGTCTAGCAGCAGCTCACGCGCCACCAGACCTACGCGATATCGACTTTGCACAGCTGGCGCAAGCTGGCGTGCGCGGTATGGCGTTTGACAAAGACAACTGCCTTACGCGGCCTTATGAAGATCATTTGGCGCCTGAGCTGGAGGTGGGCAGCACCAGGCGTAGCGTCCTCGATCACACTCACCCTTCATCCGCCGGCTTGCCGGTTTGCTTGCCTCCCTACCTTTGCTCAGGAGGCCTGGCGCAAGTGCCGTACCACGTTTCCAGATCGCGTGCTTATTGTGTCCAATTCAGCCGGCACCGACGATGATGTAGGACATCAACAGGTGCGTCCTAATTACTGCATTACTCTGAATATCGGCATTGCTGATACTGCAGAGCACCACTCAGGCCCGCCGCATCGAAGAGGCTCTCGGTAAGCGGCATGGGTATTCCGATACCGATCCTGCCTTGACCATACCTCCTATGCCGCCCATGAACCACATTGCGTGTCGACAGGTGTACCCGTGCTGCTCCACCACGAAAAAGTTGGTCATCGCTGCTGTTGAGCGCCTATTTGCCAGGCATCTGACGCTCGCGCCGCAGAAACCGGCGGGCGTAGACGCATTGGCACAGCAGTTTGCCGCCATCGGCATACGATCAAACGAGATTGCCGTGGTTGGCGACCGACTGCTTACCGACGTGGTCTATGGCCACCGTGCAGGCGCCCTGACGATCCTGACCCGGCGTGTGCTCGGCACACATGGCGACAACTGGGCCGCCAAGCAGGTAATTCGTGGTGTCCATGGCCACACAAAGAGACAAATCGCTAACGCAGCGCGTTCGCTAGCTACGCCGTCTTGAACACCGCTGGCTTGATTGGGTGTGGCCCGGTGCGGGACTGTACCCGCGTGCTGCCCGAACAGCAGCAGCAGCAGCACGTCGTCGTCGTCGGCTGGATCCGCTGCCGCATCCGATCCTACGTCGACTTTGCAAAGCATCAGCGTAGCTGCAGAACCCGCTTCATACCAGACATGCATGCACAGCAAAAGCCCATCGGTTTTTGAAATTTTACAATGATAAAAAGCGCAAGTGGTCGCTGCGTGGTCAAGCGCAATGCACATTTTTCGGTCGCTATAATGGCGCGCACGCGATAGGAGGTCTTTAGCTCCGCATCAATGTGGTCTTGAAGTTGACCTCCGCCATACCGTGCATGTCTGCTCCTACATCATCGAAGCGGCGATGAAACCGGCGCGTGACTGACACCGTGTGGCTTCGGCTCGCGCTAATACGCAAACTTAGTCCATGGCAGCCCCATGACTGTGAGTTAAATACCAACCAGCCGAACGCTACAATGTATTTCCGCCTTCTCATGCTGGCCTGCACGGCAACGTTCCTCTTTTCTTCTGGTCCGCCACGCCTCCCGCACGGAAAGCCACGCTTGCCCAACCTAAATCCTACGCTGACGCACCTGGTCATCGACACTTTGTGGCGCATGTGCCGTCTTCGCTTCTCTCACGGTGTTGTTCGGCTACCTTGATCTTTGGCGGCTATCCGTGTGCGTCTGCTGTCCCGGCTATTTGTCGACAGACGCCATTCACACGCAGTATCGACTACAGTGGCGCAGTGCGTGTGTCGTGCTCCACCGCACAGCCAGCTACTGCGACGTACTGACCGAAACGTGGTGTCGTTGTTTTGCCACGGTGAGTGTACGCGGCTGTCTCAGCTCCGCCTAGTACGCCATCCAACCGACACGCTTCTAACCTGCGGCGGGCCGATTGCTGACACCAACGCCGGGATAAACTGATCGTGTATTTTATTCAGCGCCTGATTGCTGGCCCATCTCGCTACCCACACTCACGCCTTCTTTTAGCGCGATTTTGCCCGACACTTGTCATTTTACCGTGAGCCCGGTCGGCGTTCTACTTTAACCGCCATTGTGCCGTGCTCCATCATCAGCGATTCTCTTATCCATAACATCACCTTGTTCCGCCCACATTCTTGTATCTACCCACTATCATCCTCTTCTTCTTCTACTGCTTGTCTGTCTATAGCTAGCGCCATACTGCCTGCAGCGTACGCCCGGGTGCAATTGGCGCCTTTCCATTATCACCATATTGCCTGCGTTCCGGCATCGCCCGGATCACCATTGGTATGTATTGGGGAGGGGTATAGGACGACGACCGTGCATGTGGTCTGCGCGTCTTGCTGCATGTAGATGCATTATCCTTCACTGGCCTGAGCGTACCGGCCGTGCTTTGGCCGCCATCATTGGCATCCTGTCTTTTTCGACCTTGGATCGTTTGTGCGCGCCATGCTTGCTTGGCAGCACAGGCGACCTTTGTCGGCCGATCGCTTGGGTCAGATCCTATCATTTCTGTTTTCCTTTGGCCAAGCGGCATCCGATGGGTTGGCAGTATGATCCACCATTTGGCCTGTGTCGAGCGATTTGCCATGCCCGCAATGTGCTGGTCGGCATCTGCACTCTGCGCTGCGCATGTCTTTATCGTCATTCTACCGGTTACTCGGCGGCTTGACGCGCGTACCGCCGTGGTGCTTGCCGTTTGCCAACGCCATCCGCTGACCGCCTTGGCTGCTTCTTGGCGCTGCTGTTGCCACTCTGCATGCTACCCTGGTAGCCGTTTTGCATCCGCTCAGCCTTTCGCGCGCACGTTCTCGTGCTGCCGCAGACGCCACGACATCCACGACGCGCTGGCGCCGCAAGTCGGCCACGTTCTTGCGCCGTCTTGGTCTAAGGTAGGTGGGGCGGACCATGTGAGCACGCGGTGTCACATGCAGCTGGGCGAGTGGCATGCAGCGAGTGCGTCTTCTGATCACACGTCTCACGCGCTCCACTCGCGCGAGTGGGTGGGTGCGGCGTTGGTCTGATTCATAATGCGTGTGCATGATGTGCTCGGTATTGGTCGAGACCGTTTCTACGGTCGCTTTTGCGTGTGTGCGTGCGCGCGTTATCATCCGCAGTCGAGGGTTGCGTGTGCGGTGTATTTGCAGATTGGGGTAGCTGCGTGCTTTCCGGCCTACGAAAGACGCGTGCAGGTTTGGCCTACGACGATGGTCCATTTGGCCATGTCACCTGTTGGCTTGCCATGCCTCGCCTACGGCTGCTGCTACTTTTGCTGCTGCGTATGCATGTGTGTGTGTGTGTGTGTGTGTGCGTCGCTTGTTTGGTATCCAGACGGCGCTACGACATGAGCTGGTTCCCCTTGGTTGCCAGTCGATTCGACCGCCTCATTATCGCATTTGCGCACATCACGCCCTGCCGCCTCGCTCTTTGCCTTCACCACCGCCGTGATCCGTCGCTGTCGTGTGATCCATGGCTGCTGCCACGATGACAACGAAAGGGCAGGCCGTGATTTATGCACACACGCCTACGACTACGCCGCTCGCAACACACACACGCACACACACACACACACAGACACACGTACACACACACCTTCACCTCCACTGCTGGTTTCATTGATGATCACCATCGATTTGTCTTGTTCTAATTGACCTCTCAACGCTTCTATTTCCTCATTCATGGCGCCTCTTTGCTTGATTTACTTATCTTGCCATCCCCGTTAACTGGCGCCGCTCTGGTGTGTTACGCCGCTGCCGTCCTTCTCGCGCCACGTCCTCCCCGATTGCACGCTGATTTTGCTTCGATCGAGGTTGCACCAGCCACGCTAAAGGCACACTGCAGCTGGCACCCGCATCTTTCCCTGTCCTTTCTCTCTCTCTGTCCACCCCACGCTACTGTCGTCATACGTGCCCATTACCCGTTCTTGTTGCATCTATCGTGCACGTCCCTCTTTCTCCCACCCACTAGTACCATTTTTCTACGCCCACTCTGGTGGTTACAGACGACGTAGCGTGGTTAGCTTGCCATAATCACCTTTTCGTACCTTTGGATACGATCATCATTGGTGTGCTCTGGCTGACGACGACAACAACCACAACCTCTGATTTCAGTGCTTTGGCCATCTTTACTGAAGCAACGGCTGTCCAGTGCACTTGGTGACTACAAAGACACTTGTTACCTAGCTGCATTTTGGATAGGCGCGTTAGCATCGGACAAAGGGCGCCTGTAAGCACACACGTTGTTGTGGTTGCCTCAGCATCTTGAATCAGCTTGCAGTCACACCCCTTTTGCCTATCCATACACGCTCACATACCCCTGCGCACTCCTATTTGAGTCTCACGCCCCCGCGCCACAGGCCACTCGGAGTAAGTTTTGTCATTTGCGCGCATGTGTGTGTGTGTGTGTGCGGCTATGGCGGTCGATCCGTGATCGAATGCGCTGCGCCTTGCGTGCACACACCCTCCTCCTGCTCTTGGCGTTGTGACTATCACACGCCTTAAAGTGGATGCATCGTGTTCTGGCGCCACCAAACGGTGGCCATCTTGTTTGCCTTGCACCATCCATTTCTCTACTAGCACTCGACCGGTCGTCATTGGCGCTGATACGCTAGGCGACGGTCGCTCTACTTGGATTGCATTATTTAGATCAGCGTCTGCATTGATTATTTCCCTCAGCTTTGCACGGGCCATTGCATCTTTTTCTATTCGGTGTGCTACACGTTGAACGGTCGCCCAAGCGGCGGATGCCAACGGCAAACGCGACGACGACGACATTATCCACCATCATCATCATCATCATCATCGCCGCAACAGCGACAGTGGCTTGTCCTAATCGGCCACTTTGCGGCTGCCCTTTTCCTCCTTTTGCCGGGTATACTCATCCGGCGTGTCGCCGCTTGCCCCCCTTGGCTGCTGCTGCTGCTGCTGCCGCTTGACTTGACGCTAAGCGTGCGCATGTGCTTGTTGTGGTTGCAGCGCGGCACACCTCTAGTGTGCAAGTGCGCACACCCGTCTACAGGCATCCTCCTACCCCTTTGTTACGCCGCGTCTTTGTCGTTGGCCCTGCTTTCGTCTGCTGTGTGCGACGCATTTTTGGCGGCGGCTGTTATTGCTGCGGCGGCTGTATATAGACGATTATCTGTGTACGGATATGCCGGTGCTGCCTGCACGTCCCAAGGCTCGTGCTAGTCTACGCACCTGTCGTCTATCCACACTGCATCTGCGTCGACCTACGCATGCCTGCGGTGCTGTCTCTGCTCGCTGCTGCCGTTACGCCGTGGACTCGGACCGTCGCACACGAACGGCCAGCTTACGCCCTTATCCTGTGCGCTGTGTTCTGCATAGACTTGGCAGCACAAGTGCCGTTACACCTGTCGATCTAACTGCCACCACACATCTTCCACCGCTGCCACCGCGACCGCCTCCGTGCTATTGCGCTGCTGTACCGGATCACAGCGGCATGCCCACGCTCTCATCCATGACGTCTGGCCGATCTCAGGAGACGATGGTCAACGCGGTGCCAGTGCCAGTGCCGACGGATCCGCACGGCCTGGAAAACATATTTTGCCTGCCGAATGGATCCACCATCCGCGGCAAGCTGCTGCGAGAGTTTTGCATGCTGCCAGCGCCTAGCATGCTCATCGGTAGGTCGACCGCGCCATGCTATACGTTCGGTGCTACTTGCTAATGCCATACGCTTTCAGGCCTAGCAAGCGAGGCGGCTAGTCTGGTAGTGCCAGATGTACACCCGGCGACGCCTTCCACCTGTACGCTCGCCGACAGTGCGCCCAGCAGCGGCGCCTATCAAGCAGGCCGGCCTCTGCCACGCCTCGAAAGCTTTGTGGCATTTTTGGCCCGATGCTCGCGGGTGCGTACGGGCACGCTCATGTGCACCATCATCTATCTGGAGCGTCTGCGTTCTCGCCTGCCCAAGGGTGCACGTGGCCAGCCCTGTACGGCCCATCGCATCTTTTTGGCGGCGCTTATCGTAGCCGGCAAGTATGCCAGCGACTTTTGGCCCAACAACTCGCATTGGGAAAGCCACGGTATTGGTTTTCCAGCTTCAGAGATTTCCCTGATGGAGCGCCAACTGCTACGTTTGCTGGACTTTTCGCTGGCCATCAGTGAAACGCAGCTCATGTCGGTCGCCGCACGTATTACGCCAGCGCTGACGCACATCATTGCCCCGCCACCGTCACCGTCGGGATCTGCTACGCAGGCGCTGCCGACCTCAATGGCCATGTCGCACCAGCCCAGGCACTCGCTACCGACCACGTCGCTTTCGTCGGCGACCGTGCCAGCATCGACGGAGGCCATGACTACAGGCAAATACGCTGTGCCATTTTCGCATCTGGCGGCCACACCGCATAATGCGATTGCGCCTAGCGTGGCGACCGGCAACTTTGGTTTTGCCACAAAGTCCATGGATACCTTTTACGACCAGCCGACGGTTATGGCGCTAGGCACGCCCGCCAAAGAGATGGCACCGCCGCCGCCGCCGCCGCACTACGCGCCCTCTGACCGACACGGCGCCGTGGCACATCCCGTCCATTGGCCGCATGCTTTCCCCACGCATATACCGCATCGGTCACGTCGGCCGCACCAGTCGCCAGCGCGTTCGCTGCATCGCCAGGCGCCGCCTGCCGCAGCACGTGAGACATCGTCACCCGCGTTCTCGGTCGTGCGGACATCGATGCCGGCCGGTAGCGTGACGGCCAAAGATCCGCACACTGTGGGGACCGGCAACAATGCCGCCGTCACTGTGGTGGGCGCCAATGGCTTGGATCGTCTGCTGCTACAGCGCTCCCACGCGCATGGCTTTGGAGCCATGGCACATGTCTAGCGCGTGCGCACATGCAACCCCGCACTTGCGTCTGGGCCTGCGTGTGGTCTCTTGTCCATTGCACTTTCTGTATTTCTACATGTTGCTAGTCTGCCGGTTATCCTTTTTTTTGCGCACGCTCCACTAGACGTACTCTTCTATAAATGCACCGTCTCGCTCTGATGTTATCTTGGCTGGCTTCACGTGATTGGCCCGTGGAAGCTGGTGTCACCCTGTTGTGGCATGCGCCCATCGATTGGCTGGTTGGCTTTGTTTGGCTTTTCATGGTGCGATGGCGTTGTCGTTCCGCCCTTTTGGCCGCGTCCTCACCCCAGCCACTTTCTCCTCCTCTCTCTCTCTCGCTTCTACCTTTTCCCTGGGTTGCGCTTTCAATCTCGCCTCTTTTCCTTTGCCCAAGCGACTCGTCCAGCACGCGCGTGTTTGAGCACGGCACCGCTGGAAACGCGCCGCGCGACGCGCCTCTGTGCGTCCGTGTACGCTCCGTAGGCACGTTGTCGTCTTTGGCAAAAGTGCTCCCTTTTCAAACCGCCGTCCACACCGCACTGGCCTCCTTTTCCTGTATCGTTGCTCGTTTTCGTTGTCCAGACACGACGCTTGTCCGCCACGCTTGCGGGTCAGATTAGCGCACTCATCCTGGCTGACGCGGCGCTGAGTTACTTTACATCCCGACCGCCGCCGTTGCCCTTTTTTGCTTTGAACATCCGCTTTGGCCTGGTGCGTTTTTGAACATCACACGTGTACGCCTGCAGCATAGCTTGCGTCTACATCCGCCCTCTGTGTACGCCCCTATATACACGCCAGGTAACTGTCAGGTTGGATGCAAGCATCCGATCGTGTGCATTGGCATGGTTGGCCTGCGAATTTGACTCAAAGGCCTACCTTTTATTTGTTGTCTTTGCCTGGCTCTCTGCTTACCGTGGGTGTGTGCTATTCTGCCGCATAGTAGAGCAGCGCACCATCTACGCTGTGCCGTCTACCTAATCAAAGCGCAGCAGCTACAGCCCATTCGTGTAGGTTATCTCTGTTACCACGCAAGGTGCCCACGTGTTCATCGTGCTTACTGCTAGCACATGCGTGTAAAAGGTTGCACCAAGACGTGTCTACATTGCATCATCTGACGTTTAGCTCGTGGCGGTCAGCATGTCAACACGCTATACGCAATCGGTAGGCCGTCATGCGCCAACCTTAATGGCCAATCGCACGATAAGCGTCGCTTGTGGCTGACACCGTAGACCCTTGCGTCTGCCGCCAATAGAACGCGGCATCGCGCACGCGCGTACTGCGTCGGAATGCAACCGTCATTGGTCGACAGCAGGCGGCCGTGGTGCAGCATGCGCCTGCTGCTGCTGGCGCCACAGCCCTCGGTGCGCGTCGCCTGTCCTGTCCCAACGATGAGAACTGCCCGCCGGCTGGTCTGCGCAGGCTCATGGCCACCGTCGCCAGCAAGTTTGGCTTGCGATCGGCACCGGCAGCATCGGCGGCGTCTGATGTAGCGTCGCGGCCCAAGCTGGTGCCCAAGACGGCAGATCGGCCGCGCAATATGGTCAACGATGCGCAGGCTGCTGCCACGTCCTCGTCGTCTGCCTGCGCTATCAAGGCGCCGGCTGCCCCTGCATTGGCGGTCCCTGCCCCTGCCCCGGCACCAACCGCCGCTGCCGCCACCAGGCCCGTTCTGCGACGACCGCGCTGTGACTCGCGCGATGCGTTGCTGCCTGCCAAGCGTGCTGCGGTCGGTGAAACTCGCCGTCCCAAAGTGACGGTGCCCGTTCCGGCCGATGTGACCAAGGCGGCCGCTGCGGCGATGGGACATCGACTGCGCCAAGCTATTGCCCAGCCGCTGACCAACAAGCACAACCAAAATGTGCAGGTAGGCGAAAGAACGGTAGCAAATGATGCGTGCATCGACTTGTGTGACGCTTACTCTGGTGCTTTCAACGGTGTAGAAACCCGTGGTACAGGGCAAGCTGCCACAGGTGCATGCTGTGCTGCCCTGCAAAGACGCCAAGGTGCCAGTGCGCGCTCGGATTCCCGAGGTGCACACCCAGACGCTACGGGCGCCAGCCTTGAAGCCTGCTCCGGCTCCACTGCAGCAGGCGCGACTGCCCAATGTTTCCGAGGCAATCCACG
Organism: Thamnocephalis sphaerospora; assembly: GCA_003614735.1. Classification (NCBI taxonomy): domain Eukaryota; kingdom Fungi; phylum Zoopagomycota; class Zoopagomycetes; order Zoopagales; family Sigmoideomycetaceae; genus Thamnocephalis; species Thamnocephalis sphaerospora. Next base: position 15,231 of record KZ992530.1, on the reverse strand, counting down.
CTCACGACCGCGTGAATCAGCATCGTGCTCTGCGAGTGCGTGCGCGTTCTATCCAGCCGGTAGCAGTGATGCGTCCTGGCAGCTCAGTGCCAGAGGCAGCGTCGCGGATGGTGCGCATCAGCAAGTCGCACAGTGTGCCCGAGACGGCCACTCTGCCGAGTGTTCATGCCACGCTAAGCTGCGCACCAGCAACGCAGCCCTCTCCACCGACGACACGGCCGATTGATGCATCGCGTTCCCGGCGCAATTCGCTGCGCGCTCACCTGCTGCGAAGCACCGCCGCCGCCATGATGATCACGTCGCCGGAACGCCGCGAAATTGACCGACAGATGGACAAAGTCGTAGCGGATACGGCCAAGGCAACGCTCAACTCACCCCTGTCGCGAGCTCGCCCAGAATCACGTCTACCAGAGGCGGTGATTGAGGATGACGGTATTGTCGGCAGTGGCGACGAGTCCGACTATGAAGTGGAGGAAGAAGTGTCAGCCGAGTATGCGGCATCTTGCCAGCAGAGCCTTGTAGCACCTCTAGCGGCTGTGCGCACGTCCGAGTTGCAGGCGCAGCCACACATGAATGCCAGTGCGGACCGTCGTTTGCAGCAATATGATAGCAGCTGTATGGTGACACAGCCACGCCTGCGCACCAGTCAGCCGTCGACAGACTCGCAGCGATCGGGTCTGTCTCGTGCCGATTCCGGTTACAGCACATCTAGCGAACGAAGCACACGCGACAAGTCTGTCTCCTCCGTGTCGGCTGCTACTGCCGCTGCAGCACAATTGCGTGCCGAGCGGGCGAGCGCGGCCAAGTGTGTAGAGGCGGTCAGCAAAAGTGAGGATCCGATGCTCGTGTCAGAGTACGCGGACGACATTTTCCAGCATATGATCGAGGTGGAGCGCAAGCTGACGCCAAACCCTGGCTACATGGAACATCAGCCAGAGCTGCGACAGTGGCATGTGCGCGCAGTGTTGGTCGACTGGCTTGTGCAGGTTCATCAGCGCTTCCGGCTGCTGCCTGAAACGCTCTACCTGGCCGTCAATCTGGTTGACCGTTTTCTGTCAAAGAAGGCCATCACGCTTCCCAAGCTGCAGCTGGTTGGCGCGTCGGCGCTGTTTATCGCCGCCAAGTACGAGGAAGTCATTGCGCCTTCGGTGCGCGAAATGCTGTACATGGTGGATGGCGCCTACACGGCCGACGAGCTGCTCAAGGCGGAGCGTTTTATGGTGCATCTGCTCGGCTTTGACCTTGGCTGGCCAGGACCCATGAACTTTCTGCGCCGTGTGTCCAAGGCGGATGACTACGACATTCCGACGCGTACGCTGGCCAAATACCTGCTGGAAACGGCCCTACTGGACGAGCGTTTCATTGGCATCACGCCATCGAAGCAGGCTGCAGCCGCGTGTCGCGTAGCACGCACAATGCTACACAAGGGCGACTGGACTGCGCAGCACGCCGAGCTGTCGGGCTACTCTGCGGAGCAGTTGAACCGCACCTGCCAGCTGTTTGTCGATGTGTTGCGCGCGCCACCACGGCGCACCAAGGCTGTCTTCAACAAGTATGCCGACAAGTGTTTCTTGCACGTCTCTACATTTGCTGCGCAGTGGATTTCCACGCGCTATGCAAAGGCGGTGCCGGCGTAAACAGCACGCGGTGGCAGCATGTCGCCATGTTACGCTGCGTGCTCACACGCCGCTACTGCTTACCCGCGCTGTCCGCGCATGCACTCTGCTCGACTCTTTGGTGTATCTAGTTTAATTCGGCCTGGCCTCGCTCCCTCTGTATCTGTTTCTCCCCCTCCTCTCAGTCTTGTTTGCGCACCAATCCGGTATGTTGCTGCAGTTTTGCCTAGCGAGGGCCCCTTTGCGCTACATGTCGATGCGGCTCTCACCCGCGCTGAGGGCTCCTTCATATCGCGCGCCGATGCGGCTCTTGCCTGTCAGAACTTTTGGGCACAACTTTTTGCATTTGCGCCCTGCTCCTCTTTGCTGCATCGCACCCTGCTCGTCGCTCTGCGCTGACCTGTTTCTCGTCCTCGACTTTACCTGGTCCCATCATTGCAGCACACGTCTGCTGCTGCCCATGCTGCTGCCATTGATAAAGCGTTTCATCATTTCTCCCATCAGACGGGCAAGTCAGTATTCATAGACTGCCAGCGTGGGCGGGACGTACATCAGGGACGCATACTGGCGTTTATTACTATTTGCCTTTACAGCGTTCCTCACACTCAATTACCCTCGATTGGATTAACGGCAAAGTTGGCAGGCGGTGGTAAGCTATTGGTTGCTGCTTCTTCGGCAAAGTGCAGCGTTGCGGCGTAGATCTCCTGGCCAGTGGGTATGATTTCGGACGGAGGTAGGACAAAGCCTTGGCTGTCATCGTCCGATGGGCGCAGCTCAATGCAGTAGGCATACGGGCGTGGTGCTGGAATGCCGGCTTTTTTCTTTGCATCAACAGCGGCGCCATACCACCAGTCGACCACGTTGCCAGAGGCCAGGTACAGATCAGCTGAATGCTGGGAAATGTAGGTCTTGCCACTCTGGCTGCGGATATCGCTGGCAATTTGCTGACCGACCCGGCTGAGATTGGCCTCGTCCGGTGGTGAGCTGGTCGTCCAGCCATAGGGGCGCAGCACCAGCTGCGAGTACGAGTGCAGGTCGATGGCGCCCACGACATTAGGTTCCTTGACGTACGCGTCGATCAGTGCCTTCACCTCGAGCGAAGAGGCGGCGGACGGGCCGCGATAGGTTTCAGAGCTTGGGCTAGAGGAGCCGCCGGATCCGCCCCAGTGATCTGGCCAGTTGCGGTTCAGGTCGACGCCATAGACGCGGCCGTTTCGGGTGTACTCGCGATTCTTGCGCCAGAGCCGGTTGTTGTTCCAGCTGTAGACGTAGCCGTCCGGATTGCACACCGGTACGATGACAAAGACAACCTTCTCTAGCAGTGCCTTGACACGCGCATCGCCACTTGCATATCCTTGCGCCAAAGAGTCTGCAATGTACTGGATGGTGGTGCCAGAAATCCACTCACGAGCATGCATTAGACCCTCCAGCCAAATACGCTTGCGATTGCTTGCATCACCGGGTGCAGTGATCCGCAGCTGCAAGATCGAGCGCTTCTCGGTAGTTTGTCCAATGGGCGTTGGTTTGGATACGGTGTCGGCATACTGCGCGGCCAGCTGGTCAAACCAGCTGTAGATGTCGTCAAGCGTGTGATACGCCGCAAACCAGTCGGCAGCCTGCAAACCCCTTGCGTTGGGTGCGCGCTGCTCAGAGTCCAGCAGACGCTGCACATCATCGACAATCGTCTTCAGCTGCACGTCCGAAAGTCGGCTCAGGGCCTCCTTTTCTGCCTTGTCAACGCGAAGATGAAGCTGATTGCTGGTCTCCTTCCAGACATCAAGGTCCAAGCCCTCGATTTGCTTCAGGGTGCTCTCAGGAATTTCCCCGCCGTTTTTGGCTGTCAGAGCAACTACTTGCTGGCCGTCAAAGCGCGCGCGAACCTCGGGAAGACCGGCGCGTATATGCTCCTTGGTCCACGCAGTCGGTGATGGGCTGGCTGCTGGCTGCTGTGGCGCGGCTAACGCTGGTACGACAAGACCTGCCAGAAGCAGACACACACTGGCGGCGACGCGCATAATGTGGAATCCTGGTGTTGAGCGGCAAAGGAGTTGCGAGCGATTGACGGATTGTAAATGGTTTCCAAGTCGTTATAGTGATGGATATGACCGACAACTTGCTGTATCGTAGTGTCGTTAGCTAGCCGTTGCGCTGTTGTGTGCGGCGAATAGATGGTACGCAGGTGGTGTGATGAATACGACGCACTCGAAGAGTGAGCGCAAGTGCGGATTTATACGCACTGGCAGAAGCATGCTGCTGCCTATTGCCTGCTGCTCGCCGCTAATCGTCGGGTGCAGCGGGCCTATCGCCGACGCCAGCATTGGTGCAACGGCCGCATATTGATGGCACCGTTTCTCGTTCATTGCTCGTCATCTTGCCTGTGCAACGCAAAATCATGCGTTTGGTCATCTGAACAGCTGCTTCCCATAGTCACACATGAAATGGCACGCGTTCTGTCGCCATGTTTGCGAACAATGCACGAGAAGATGGCCGTGAATCCGCTGCGTGCAAGGGAAATTGGATCAGCATGTATTACCTATGCAAACTAAGGGTGTTACAGAGACCGGGTACGATTGCGTAAATCACTCGTTCACTGTCGCCACGGCTGCAATACGCCATCACCAAAGAACACAAGCGCCGGATTGGGCACAGTGTATTTACACGCTTTACATGCACAAAACTAGCCATGGCCCAGTTGATTGATTGGTATCGCTATCTATTGATTTGAGCCCATGCGAGCGCTGAAAAGGCCGGGCCACAATGCCTAACTTTTGATGCGCCATATCGGTCGCACTACCATCCGCGATACAACCGCCATCACCAAGGCGAATTATGTCTTTGCAGTGGCGCAACAGCAGTAATAACGAGAAAACAACAAGGTGATTTGACACAATAAGAAATAGGCAATGCACTACGCATGAGCACTCGCTGCACCGTGTCCAAGATAAAGTTTGGATGCTTTGCCGTCTGCCTTGCTATGCCAAATATATTGTCACACTTTGCGCAACAATCACGCTTCTGGCGGGATAAACCGCAGCCGACTGTGCAACAAGGACGATCAAAACTGCCCATGCCACTTTTCGCAGAATAGCCGTGTTGGAGGCGCTGGCTCATAGGATACGCGATCCACTGCATTCCACACGATGGTGGTATGGCAGTGGATTACACCATCGGAACATGGACCGCAAGGTGTGGCCGACACCAAACGCAAGCACAAATTACCCATGCGAGCAAATAAAACTGTAAATTGTAAAGCAAATCGTAACAGACGCTAAAATGGAAAGCGGCACTATAATGGCTCATATTTATGTTGGTTTGCACTGCGCACGGCAAAACGGTTAACGCGCCCATGCAGTGAACATGCGTGTATGTATCAAATGGGCGAAATGCACTCCGTTAGGCCTCACCAAAGCTGATGACCTCTATGCAGTTTCTCTCATCAAGCAGGCGAAGTAGGCATGTAGCAAGTAGAGTAGAGCTGTTTGAGCTTGGCAATAGTGCAGAAAAGCTCGGTAGTTCATCTCCAGTGGCAGTATCAACCAGTACTGCTGACCACCTTCCGCGAACCATCTCGCTTGTCAAGCAGATGTTTCCCAACATTGGCGAGTAGAAGCGCCCCATCGGTCGTTGATAGCTGCAGCGCACTGTGCCGTCCCTGTTGTGGGACACAAGTTGGCCATTCATATAGCTGACAAAGCCGTGACGTGTCTGCGCGACGGCAACAGTGTCTGTCGGCAAAATATTACATTGGGTGGTGAACGGCGCACCCGGTCGATGTGCTATTGTGGGCAGCGTGTGATGCAATAGGATGTTTTGGTTTGTGGTGGTGAAAGAGGCACTTAGCAGCATGTAGTCGGTGCAATCGGTGTCGCTGCCGCCCCCTTCGTGGGGCAAAGAAAGGATGCGAAATGGGTGATGGATGGACTCTGGCGTGGTAATGCTTGCGGTATGCACCAGCTGCGCAGGCTGACCTACAGCAAAACGGTAGAGGCACCAGTTGAACATGCTACGATTGTTGTTCTGCATCTTCATACCGTATACCGTGGCCGTGTGCTCACCCGTACGTACAAAGCAAAACCTGCGCAGGGCACACGAGGGTGTAATTCCAGGACATGCTACGCCGCGCTCCAAATCGACCACCGCCATCTCAGAAGGTGTACTGCGTTCAGAGTATCCCATCGACTGCCGAACTAATGCCCAGCGATCGCAAATTTCAATTATATCCATTGGACAATCCAGTTGAATGCTGTGCTTTAAGGAAAGCTTGTCAGTCTCCCAGACGAGCAAGACTGATGCGTCAGCATCATGCAGCGCCACAGAAAACCGACAGCTCATGTCGCGTCCATAATCACTCAGCCCAATGTGCGCTGACTGGTCGTTTGGCCAAACTAGCCGTATGGGTGCATGCGTATCATCAGTGTCGGGCGAGTCTGACGAAATGATGCGCTCGCTATCTTGTTGATCCTCGCGCACGAGATCGCCGTCAATGGCGTATATCCTCCTAGTTATCGGTCCACCAGGTCTCTTCTGGCCATTAACGTAAATTCCAGTCGGTGCGATGAAGCTAGTAAGCCATCTAGCAGTATCGGCGGCATTTTCCGACATACATAAGGTGCGGCGCACGTATTTACCCTGACGCAAATTGCGCTCGGTAAGCACGCGTCGCCGGAATACGTCCGGCCAGGCGACAGTTGTCCAAAAATCGTCAGAATGTCCAGCTACAGACTGCTTCTGAGACTCGCGCCGACTGCCAGTTCGCAAACACCAGTAGAGAAAGCTCATTTCACGCTCTACAGTGTGCGGAGCAAAGGCGTGCATATAGTAGCAACGCCATAGTGCAATGTCGCGCCAAATTGCGCTGTGAAGAAAGCGGCAGGTTACTGCCAAACACGCTGCAGTGTAAGGATCGACATAGCCAAGCAGACGACGCCTATCTTGCGCCGGAAGTATCTTCAATACGTATACGTACCTTGCGTCTGCGGTCATGTTGCGGAAAGAGATGCTGGAACAGGTCACTGCAAAGGCCGTTGCATGCTATGAGTCATATAACGGCTTGCAAATATACTGTTGATGCCGCTAGTTATTAAAATCAGACATGTGCATTCCACGCGATGGCAGTATGACAATGGATTGCATCATTGAATCATGGGTGTGATGCATAGCCAACATCGAGCGCAAGTGCTAGCAAACCGTTCAAGAGACTCCAATCCTGCGCACCAAGAGGCGGTTGCAGTAGACCGCCCCGTCGTCACTTGAAGGAGCTCGTGTCAGCGAGAATGCGACGCAAGTAGATCGACTTTGGACCACGGTTAATCACCCGCGTGCTCTGCAGAGCAAGACCACATAAAGACATGGTGGCTCAACCCAGCGTCTGCTCGCAACAGTGAAACCGAGAGGTATCTCGTTTACACACTGTATTGCTTGATAGTGCGGTCTATACGAGCGAATAAAGTCGCAAAACCGTAAAACCATTATATCGGTCAAATCTGCAGCTTGTAATAAGCAGTGACGTGCTGAACGGAGCGCATATTGTGCAGAGCGCCACGTGTAAATGGGTGAAAAAAGCGCATCCAGCATGTCCTTTGGCCTTTCCAGGATGTGCATGAGCAGAGCAGAGCACATTTACGCTCCATTTAGCCGCTCCGCAGCACGCCTGATGAATACCATAAAGCATGGCTTGCTGTATACATGTGGCCGTGGATGCATGTGCTGAATTCCATCTAGTATCGCTGCACGTCAGGGCGCTGCGCAAACGTGCCAACCACGCCCACGCCCACGCCCACACCCACGCCCGCACGCCTTGACGTCTATCTACTGACCGCCCTACGAATCTGCCAACGTGTTGTCTCATGCCATATAAACTCAGATGCCGGCACTGTGCCAGCACCGACCATCGATTCACGCCACCATCGACCACCACAATACATTCACAATTCTAGTCTCGCTAGGTGTTTATACCTGTCAATTTATTTTATCTAGCTGGCGCCAGCGCAACTGCTTACGCAAAACATCAGGGACAGAGCTAGCAGCACACCATACGCAGATATGCCTATCCAGTGGCTGAAACTTACAGTGCTTGTATGGGCGCTTGTCGCTGCACTTCCGGTATCTGCTCGAATGGCAAGTGCGTTGGTACGCTACGATTGCTACAATGTCGTTTGGCCTTGGTGTGAGCTGTCGGCTATTATAAACAACGGTCACTACGAATGGGCCTACAAGTATGGCATGACAGGCGAGGATAAAATGCTTGATGATGGCTACCGCAAATGTAGTCACGACGGTGTAATATGCCTGGCAGCCAAGCGTTTCAGCAGCAGTGGAACAGCGGAGCTAAGTGTCTGGTATGGCGAAAGGCAAAGCTCTTGCCTCTGCGCTAGATTTGCGGGGCCACACAGAAGTGTAATCTGCGAGTGCCACACTGAATTCGAAGTAGTATAGCACGCTGCACCTGATATAAACCCCAAAGTACTTTGACCGAAACCGTTCTTTCCGCGTGTTCAAGGAGTTTGCCCTTGAGCATAAGTTGCTGATGACTCAAAGATGCCGAGCTGGGCAGAGTACAGCTGATAGCATCCCTGATAGTCGGAAGAATAACAGATGCCATGGTGGAAAGCGGCGTGATATTGGCACATCTTTATGTTGTTTGCACCGTGCGCATCCAAACGGCTTATGCGTGCATCCACCAAGTAGGCGAAATACACTTTGCTAGGCTGCACCAAAACTGATGATTTCTATACTACTTTCATCATCAAGCATGCGAACTAGGCATGTGGCAAGTAGAACAAAGTTGCTTGGGCTTGGCAACAATACAGAAAACCCCGGTAGTTCATCTCCGGTGGCAGTATCAACCAGTGACGTCGACCACTCTCCCTGAACCATCTCGTTTGCCAAGCAGATATCCCCTAGCACCGGCCAGTAGATGCGCCCAATCGGCCGCTGGCGCTTACAATGCTCGGTGCCATCCCTGTTGTAGGACACGAGATGATCACTCAGATAACTGACAAAGCCGCGGCGTATTTTCGCGACGTTGGATGAGCCCAACGACAGAAATTTGCACTGAACGTTGAATGGCGCGCCCGGTTGATGAGCTGTTGTGGGCAGCGTGTGATGCAATAGGATGTTTTGCCTTGTGATGCTGAAGGCATCCAGCAGCATGTAGTCAGTGCAGTCAGTGTCGATGTTGCCGCCTTCGTGTAGCAAGGAGAACATAGTGATTGGGTAATGGATGGGTTCCGGCACGGTGATGCTCGAGGTATGCACCAGCTGCGCAGGTTGATCTACGGCAAAACGATAGAGGTACCAGCTAAACATGTTACTCGTATTGCCTTGCATCGTCACACCATACACCGTGGCTGTGTGCTCGTCCACACGCACAAAGTAGCACCCACTCGCGAACCACGGGGCAACAATACCAGGGCATACTGCGCCACGCTCCAAATCAACCACCATTATCTCGGAGGGCGTATTGTTGTCGAAAGCATCCATCGACTGCCGAATCAATGCCCAGCGATCGCGAATTTCATACAGCCTCATTGGACGACTCAGTTGAATGTTGTGCTTTGAAGAGGGCTTGCCAGTCTCCCAGACTAGCAACACCGATGCATCATCATTGTGCAGCATCACAGAAAACCGACAACCCATTCGGCGCCTATGACCATTCCAACAGGGGTGTGTTGGCTGATCATTCAACCCAACCAGCCGTATAGGCGCATGCATGTTAGTGGTATCTGGCAAGTCTGATGTAATAACGCGCTCGTTATTTTGCTGATTCTCGTGCACGAGATCACCATCGATGGCGTATGCCCTTCTAGTTTTTCGCCCTTCAAGCCCCTTTCGGCAAGAGACCTTAATTCCAGCCGGCGTGTAAACGCCGAAAGACCATCTAGCAGTATCGGCGGCGTTTTCTGACAGACAAAAGGTGCGGCGCACGCATTTTCCTTGGCGCAAATTGCGCTCGGTAAGCACGCGTCGTCGAAATACGTCCGGCCAGGCGACAGTTGCCCAGAGATTACTAGCTTGTCCAGTTGCAGCCTGCTCCTGAGGCTTACACCGACTGCCGGTTCGCAGACACCAGTATAGAAAGCTCATTTCGCGTTCTATGGTATACGGGGCAAAGGCGTGTATGTAGTAGCAGCGCCATAGTGCAATGTCGCGCCAAATTGCAGTGTGAAGAAAGCGGCAGGTTGCTGCCAGGCATGCCGAGGTATGAGAGTCGACATAGCCAAGTAGGCGGCGTCTATCGTCTACCGGAAGTATCTTCAACACGTATACATACCTTGCGTCTGCGGTCATGTTGCGGAAAGAGATGTTTGAACAGGTCACTGCAAAGGCCGCTGCATGCTATGAGTCATATGACCTCATACATGCCGATCGCTTACCCAGCGTTTGAACCGTAATTTATTAAAGTGACAGGAGATACTGGCGCTTACAAAACGTTAAGCTGCACAATAATACTACAGCGTGACTCCCTTTAACTTTATAAAACGGGCAGATTTTGCCAGTCGTAACATCCACCCTGACGGCTGGCCGTCCAGCTGCACATTATCTGCCGCGCGCAAGTATAAGTAGCCCATGCTGCAGTGCGCTTTATTGCCACTCATCAGTGCCGAGTCCACGGCAATCCTCATCACCCCTAATCGCGCCTTAACTCATGCATTGTGCTAGTCGTAGGTACACTCCGGCTCGCGTAGATCAGTCACGTAAAAACCGCCGCAAATGTCTGCACAAGCTAGCACGCCCGAGTGTATTGACAAACCCACCCATTTTCATGACCGTTTGCAGAGTACCAGACGCCAAACTCACCCGATATTACTCCGTGACCCTCTACAGATACAGCGTAGCGAGCCAGAAAAGCTGTTTGGGTTCTAGAATAAATGAAGCGGGTTAGCGTATAAAACGGAAGCAAACAGCAACTCGACAACATCCACTGCCACGCAATGATAGCCGCGTTCTCGGTACCATGACAAAAGCACCGGCAGCGCATATAACGGCTCGATGCAAAACGCAGCTGACGAATCAGAGCATAAGAGCATGACGGTACTGCAGTCATCAGTGTGACAAAGACGCATGTCTGCACGCTTCATTGGTACATCGGTAGCTGGCCAGACTGCAGCACATGCGTTAGTGTCAGCCAGTCATTTGTTCTACTGTGAACGCCACGCAATCGACCGGTCTTGCGTATCTTTTCCTCGATAACATACTATTACACCTTATGGCTGCAGACTCTGTCGATCTGGAGACTATAAACGGCTTCGAGTATGTAATTCAGGCAAGCGCCGACCTTGGCGAAACAAGGGCACGCTATCTGGGGCAAGGTTGTCAGCTTCTGCTTGGTGTTTGTGCATTCTGGGCGTTTGCTAGCAATATGTGTAGCGCAATACCGCTGGTCGTCGTGCATCGGTACCAGCCGGTAAAATGGATATGCCTCATACAAGCGACATTTGGGACAGCATTTGGAATCATCTTTGCGTCCGCCTCTCTTCCAGGCATATCCAACTGTCAAACAATTACGTGGATTTGCGGCCCGCTTTTGACGCTGTCCATCATAGGCACTGATGCAGTGCTTGTCATGAAAGCATACGTGGCGCACGAGCGCTCACTGATGCTGCTCTATCTTGGCACGTTTCTGGTGGTGATGCAGTTTACGCCGCTCGTAATGCTCATGCGAGAAACCAAGGTTTTCATGACTCCCAACTACGCATGTACCGTCGAGGCGCCTGCCTACTATCCGTGGCTACGCCTGGGGCTTGATCTGCCCGTCAACATGTTTTTTTCCGTTGCCTTTCTTTACGTTGTCTTCAACAACTATACGCGCTACGGATCGGATGCCTGGCAAAGATTGAGCCATGAAGGGATCATATACATGTTTCTTGCGGCTGCCTTGAACATTGCATCTGCAGCCATCATGGCAGGGCAGCTGCTGAAGGGTCACTCGTCGTACGTGTATTTCATCGACTGTGTGTATTTGCAACTCCTTCCGTGGCAAGGCAAGGTGCTAACGCTTGACCGGTAGGGTATTTATCGTCCTACTTGATTCTTATTCAACAAAGGCGCACCGCCATCAATGTCGGAGGAAGCGGTAGGTTTAACGAGCGTACGGCTACATCACCCACTCTCCCATCGATAGCCGCTACAGCCATCAAGCCACGCTCACCCGTGAGCAACCCCGTGACGCGCGCATAACAGCATTTACCGCAAGTACGGTGGTATTAACGAGTTATTGGACCGCAACCTCAGGTCGCACTCTAACGGCCAGGATGCAGAAATCTCAAGAGCGCACGCTGTTGAGCTAAAATGCCAAATACACTGCTTTGCTCATCTAGCAGCGTCAGTATTTGGATATGGTCTTGCACTGCACAGTCGAATGCAGTTGATATATGTCGCAAACACTTGCTGCGCTACTGTCAGTAGCATAATGATGTGATCATAGGCCGCTGTACTCTGGCCGATTGTTTGGTAGCGTGCTTGATGAACAGCACAATGTAACTGGTGGCACAAATCTGATTGTAAACTTTTTGTTGTCGGCTTCTGTAGCTCTGCCACCGCCATACCACCGGCCTGAGCCGATCTCGCCACCCCTTGCAATTCCATTCGCTCACCGCCTTGTACTCACATCGCTGCCTCTCTGTACTTGCGCCACTAAGCTAACGCTGGATCTTTTGGCCAGGCTGGCAGAGCGATCGGGCCATACGACCGACACGACAGTACACGGCAACGCGTCTAGTCTCTCTCTCTGCTGGCGAGCCTACGCGCTTTGACCCGCCGCCATGACGCGCCGCATTGCACGCGCCATTTGGTCGCAGACGCCGACTTTGGCGATGCCGCCAGGAACAAGTGGCGGCGGTGGTGCTCACCTGCGTGTCCGCAGTCGGACCGTCTGTGGTCACCGCGAGCTCTCAACAAAGAGCGAACAAGCCGCAGGTTGGAGCGCTGACGCGCCAAACGCCAGCCAGCATGCGAAGTTGGCCTCGTCGTCGTCGTCGTCGTCGTCGTCGTTGCCGCCGCTGCCGCTGCCGAGAGGCCGTCGTGCGTCTCCAGTCACCGTGTTTCCAGCGCGTATTCCCGTCAATGCGCGACCGCTGCCGCCCGTCTTTCGACCAGCGTGTCCGGGCACTCGCCAGCCAACTGCCGCGCTACCACGCTCCAAAAAGTCGCAGCATCGACTGGTACCCAACACAGATACTGGTCGTCTAATGGCACGACTGCGCCAACATGTTGACCAGTCCTCACCAGCCGCTGCCCTGGCAGGAGACATGGTGCCTGTCGAGCAGCCAAGCGAACCAACAGTTGCAGAGGTGGTACGTGAGCTTATGCGACTGATGTACCGACACGGGCGCTCTACAGTGCTAATGCGAGCGTGTCTTAGGCCTTTGATGCACTCAATCGTGCCTGTGACATGTTTTCGAGCGCCGGATCGCCCGAGCTGCAGACGAGGCTTGCGGATACACTGTATACTCAGCTGCGCGAGCACTATGCCGACCAGCCAGTGCTGTTTGCTCGCCTGATGCGCCGTCTCATTGACGTCTGCGCTTTCCACCGCCGTATGGACCTGGCCGAATCGGTGTTTGCTCGGATGCACAAGCACGCGGGTGCAAAAATGCTTGAAGCGCGGGCATTGGGCCCATACACGACGCTTGCCGTGCTGATGTGTCGCGAACATCAACTCGACAAGGCTGAGGCGGGTATGTCATGGCAACGGGAGAGGCGGATCAAACGGCGAGTGCCATATTGACCCTTGTACACGCTTAGTGTTTCGTGTTGCCGAGGTCAGCGGTACAGCGCTGGACGCCAAGGCGTTTAATGCGGCCATTGTCGCCAACGCCGCTGCCGGTCGACAGAGCGTCGCGTTCAACTACCTGAAGCGTATGATGGCAGCCGGCTGGCGGCCACGCGTTGCTCCGCTCAATGCCTTGGTGGCTACACAGGATGCGACAGATGCTAGCTATAGCGCTCGCGTGGACCAGCTCCTAATGATGTTGGACCAGCTATCGGCACATCCAGACGGCACGCTGGCCAACGGCGCCACCTTTATCCATTTGCTAGCACAGGCAAATACGCTGGAGGCGCTGGAAACGTGCTGGGATCAGCTGCTGTCGCGTGGTCTGCATCGGAACGCCGCCGTCCAACGGGCATTCCTGACTGCCTGCCTTCGCCTGTTTCCGGCTGCCGATCCGACCGTTGACGTGACTACGCTAGAACCGGCTCACGCGGCAGCGCTACTTACATCTCGGCAGGCCATGTCCCGCTGGCAGGCCATGCTCGGCCGCTTTGAGCGCCGTGGTGTAGCCACCGCAGAGGCATATCGTACGCTGCTGGCTGCTTATGCGCAAACCTCCAATGCGATTGGGGCTCGCGTCATGGCTGCGCGCCTGGCCCGCACTGGCCACGGCTGGTCATGCCGCGACATGCGTCTGCTCTGCCACGCATTTGGTCGGCTGCCTGCACACAGCAACGTAGACGGAAACGAGGCACGTCCGGCCGACACGGCCTATCTGCTGCATCAACACCGGGTGCGCCTTTGGCGTGTGTGGTCGGCCTGGACTGCGCAGCGCATGTTGCCGCTCTCCGCCGCCGCCGCCGCGTCCGGCCCTGCCGCTCACATGACGCCCGGCATTTCAGTACCAGTGCCAGTGTACAAGGATATGCTTGCGGCACTGGGCCGCGTGCGTGACGTGCGTGGCCTCTGGCGCATTTGGCGAGCGGATTCCCGTGACTTTGCGCCGACAGTTCCGGCGACCAGGTTGGACAAGCCCTCAGTGCGTCACGGTTGCAATGACGAAACGGAAGATGCGCACCTGCTGGAACCACTACGCGTGCTGCATACCCTCCGCTTGCAGACACAACCTGTGCACACCACCGTCACGTTCTTGCACGCATTGCGCAACTTCCCCCACGATGCACTGGAGCTGTGGCGCAACGCGCCCGTTGTGGCTCGTGCTGACGCATCGGTGGCAGCGGCGTTATTGGATACGATGACGCTGCCGGTGCATGCTCCGCTGCTACGCCCCATGCTCTTGGCGCTAGTGCAGCAGCAGAATGCGCTGCTGGAAGACCAAGATCGACTGACTGACGTGCTAGTACGCGCGCTTGTCCGTCTCGATGGCGACAGTGACGACAGCAGCCGCAGCAGCAGCAACAACAGCAGCAATAACCAGGACACGCGTGCCAAAGTTACCATGCTGCCGCGGGCACCTGCACCCGCTGAACTGGCGCGGGCGCTAACGGTAGCGCGCGAACTTGCTGCGCTCCTTGCGTCCGTTCGTGAGAATGCCGATGTGACCAGCGCCGCACGCCTGCTGGAAGCGCGCATTCCCGTGCGTGTATCGGCACCCTAGACTTAATGCTGGCGGCCGTCGACGTTATCGTGACCGTCTTTCGCGCGGTGCGATTCACTCTGCGATTCGCGCCTTATTGTGCCACCATTCTTTGAAAGAGAAATACACCGCTCGCCTGTCCGTGCTGCTGCCGTGCGTGGTTTACGTGCTACTGCATGGTGCTATCGCCCGTGAAGGATGCTCTGTCGTGCGATACTGCCTGCCGGCCTGCGCGTAGGTTGCACACACCCACCCACACACATGCCTCGCGGCCTGCTTGCTCACCTTTATAGTCATGCTGCCGA
>KZ992529.1:0-34558 GCA_003614735.1 Thamnocephalis sphaerospora | reverse complement strand
GACGTCGACTAGCGCAGACATGCCGAAAAGCTCGTTGCTCATTCCAGCACCGTCCACAAAGATCTCCATCAAAGCCTTGGGTACATTCTCTTGTAGCTTTTCCTTGACAGTCTTCAGCATTGCCAGCGAGTTGCGCTCAATTGCGCGCCCAATCATCCGCTGCAGTACAGGTTGCCATTGCTCGCGGGGTTTTCCTAGGACGAGCGCCTCAATAACGGTCTTTCCGATGTTTCCTAGGTCAGTGGCGAGCAGCTTGCGAGCAGCGCGCATGGCCGGCAGCAGAGAGTTCATCACCGGATACATGAGCACGTTGAGTGACTTTTTCAGCCAGGCAAGCAGCTTGTTCTTATCCGCCAGCATGCTAAAAGCCATGGGAAGCTGCGAAGAGTTTTGCGACCTTTGCTGCACAGCGCGCACCTCGGCTGGCATGCTTGCTGCAACGCGACGAATCAGCATCTTTGAGAACTTTCGCGGTGGTCCGCGAGTAATCGCCACAATCTCGTTGACAAAGCGATGCTGCGCGTCCATGATGATGGCCCACACATCTTTTGGTGTACTGCTTGGCTTAGGGCTCACCGATGGTGACGGCAGCTTGGACTCTTCTTTGGGAAGCACATCAGCTAGGCGCTGCTGCGTCTGCCAAATCTCCATCTGATCGAGTGCAGCCATTGGCGCATGGGTGCCGGCAGTCTTGGCGCCATGACATCCGATGGCCAGCGCGGCAGCGCCGGCAGATGCAAGAAATATGCGCATGTAACGCATTTTACGATTATGCCACGGCGACGAAAGAGTGAGAGCAAACGTATCTGCTGCGGTACTTGAGATGGCGAATCTGGACAAATGCTTGGAACTTCAAATCGCGTGCATTATGTTGCATCATATATTTGCGCTGACAAGGGCCTCCGTGTGGGCGCAGTACGTGGCACATACCTGCCTTTCGCGCTCCTTTTCGCGCAGGGTGCTTTATACCCCTTGTGTCTCGCGTCGTCAAGACAACAAAGGAGAGCTAACCCCTGGCATAATCCTTGCTGATGCAACAGCAACGGCAGCTTACGATGGATGCTCCACTGTGTATAATAATAACGCGTTTATAAAAACGTCATTCATAAACATATCCAGCCATTATGTCAGCGACACGTACGGCATTGTCGCATTTGCAGCAAGGTGCGCGACACTCTACGGCCGCACAACTGGTGCTCTCTGTGGTGTAACCCATTCCTGGACCGTGGTTAAGATATTGCTTAGACTGCCGGCAATCTTTTGCACACTCGTAGTGGCCAGTGAGCGTGCACGCTCGCCAAGGGTATTTCCAATGGTTGCACGCAGCGCAGTACCGCCAATTCCGTCAAGTGTGTAGATGGCGCTGGTAGCAAAGCCATTAATGCGCTCGATCAGCATGTCAATCACGACCTTTGCTAGTACGGCAAAGTTGTACTTGACGTCCGCCTTGGACATGTCCACGACCTCCGATAGCAAAAGTGAAAAGGGCAGATTGCGGCGCCGAGCGCTTACTATGTGGGAAAACACTTGCGCAAGATCAGCCGCAACCATGACGGCCGCTGCCGTAAAGATGGGACCGGCATCTCCAAAAGTCTTGCGTGCTATATCGCCGAGGAATGACTTATCCATCGAGCGAAGCAGCGTTTCCTTGTTGCGCTCGTGCTCTTCAAGCTCGGCACTAGTCGCTGGGCTTTCCTCCACCTGAACGGATTCAGCATCGGTAGCTGACTCTTTTGGCGCACTGTCGGGCTTATCAGCGGTCAGCGATAGCAGCTGTTTGGTCGCCGACGCACCGTGACTAGCAACGTGCAATGCTCCCAGACGGCTGCCGGGCGCCAGTGGCATCACTGTGTGCATAGGCTTTGGCAGCGGAACAATCTTCTGCCGTGTGGCTGACCTAGCCGCTGATGCGCGTGCTGCACGAAGCGCCGCCTTCTTCCTGAGACGAGCATCTTCAATGCGCGCGATGAACTCTGCCAGCTGGATGTCTCCGCTGTCTAGCGGCACCGTTTCGGGCAAGACATTTTGCAGCCAGTTGGGAAGCTGGTAAACCAGGCTATCTAGAATACCATCCATGCCTTTAGCCACGCGTGGAAGCAACATGGCGAACATTGGACGGGCATCCTTGCGCAAATGCAGATGCCGTGCCATCGCCTGCGGGTCTTTTGCCAGTCGGTGATTCCTTGCAATTTCCTCCAATTGTTGGCGCATTGCTACTACGCGTGGATCGCTTGCCGGTGCAGGTATACCGGTCATTTTTGGTGCATTCGCTTTGGCTGCGTTGGTGCTAGCGGGCTTGTCATTGTCGTAGCGAACCTTTACCTCGCCTGGTTGCTGCTGTAGCCTCTGTGCTGGCGTTTGGTGGACCTGCACATTCTGCGTCCAGACATGCGCTGCAGGCGGTATCACTGCCTGGCCGGCAGCGGCAAGTGTACAGAGTATCAGCGTGATGTTTAGTATGCGCATGGTGGCAGATATGAATAATAGGCTCTTACAATGTGTGTAGTCTGACCCGCACAGGACTGATACTTATATCGGTGCATGCATACCCCGGTAACCAAATCCCGTTACTTAGTGCACGTCGGCGCTTGTAAACGGTATCCAGCTGCAGCGGGCACTGGAATGCACCACCATGGTATCGCCAATCCTGCCACACTGTACACAATACGTTGTTTACTCGACTGCGTTTGTATTCACATTGTGCCGTCAACATGAGCACTTTCGTTCGCCACCTCAGCCCCCTGGCACGAACTGGTTGCCACACATACAATAGACGACGCCACACCACAGCCGTTTGTCGTGTGCACATGCATCAGTCATCTGCGACAGATGCGTCCAAAATAGCTTGCACATGCGGGAGCATCTTGCGTTGCCAAATGTTGATCGCGTATTTTTCGCCCTCGTCGACAGGGCTGCCGCCGTGCAAGGTACGTTCATCCTCCACGCCGTCCAGGTTTATGTTATACCAGAACAGCGCAGCATTCTTCTTTGGTGGCACGTCCAGTTTGAGGGTTGGGAACAGCGTATTCCCGCCCTTTGCCGGCTCGTTCAAGTAAACGAGCATCGTAACGTAGCGCTGGCCAATATGCGCCCAGTAGTCGTGCTTTAGATTTTTGGCTGATATGTAGTCGTGATGGGGGCGAAACTCCTGGTTGCGCCGATACCACACCACCTGTAGCGGCTCGGTGTAGTTGACCGGGACGTTCGATATCAGTGATGCGCGCTCTTCGATGCAGCGGATGACGTGGTCTCCGCCGTCGTCGAGAAACGCATTCGAAGACGTGCGCGCTTCAGAATACGCGGTTTTAGCGCCGTCAGCAAATATTCCTGAGCGTTCCATGAGCGGCCGTGCGGCTGCAATCATGTGCTCTGCTTCGCCCGGCTGCAGAAAATCCTCGATCAGCAAGACAAGCGGGTCGCGGTGGAGCACGTTCATGCTGTACCGGTGTCGGCAAGTATATGTACTTTCATCCAAAAGTGCTGCTTTTGGCACGGTCTTTTCCGCCGCCATCTTGTCTAATCTGTACAGTTCAAGGTACACATCGTCCATATACTCTCTTATGATCCCAGCAAGATAGCGCTGAATAGGGGCCCTTGAGGCTACCGCCGCTAAAAGCGCCACAATTACAAGGATCACAACATTAGTGCTACTCATCCATCTGGAGCGATCGTTGGCCGGCACGGCACGCACGTGCTTTGCGCTACGCAGTTTTGCATGCGGGTGGCTCATGTCGACAAGTGGCGACGTGCAATAGTAGGGCTGGCGTTTGCAAACGACAAAGAAAGCGGAGATGCTAACGTGCCAGTGTGCAGACGCCCGGCGCGCTGGCGGACTATAAAGCACACAGCGTATATATGTGTCAATATTGGAGCACCAGCGTGGCAACGTGCAGTCACATCGAGATCATTTGTGTAAGTGATGACACCGCAATGTCATCTACGTAGACACCCTCTGCAGCACACTTTGCCGCGCTATTATAGCCACAGCATCAACGCTCACAGTACTTGTGCTGGAAAAACATAACATGTAATAGCAGCGCTGTGTTTTAAAATGCATCATCTCAAGGCTCATCCTAATAGATACTTGATTGTGGCGTGTAAGATTGGATTGATAGCAGCTGCCAGAATGGACGAAATGACCACCAGGGCTGCCAAAGATGTTCCATTATAAGTCGGGGCGGCCGGGGTCGGACGCTGGGATACCATTGACTGGTAGCTTGCAATGTGTTGTTGTATCTCATCGCGCAAACCTACCAGGCGCGTCTCCTCCCGTGGTGGGCTCATGTTGCTGTAGGCACGGAAGGCGCTGTAAAGTGGCTGTAACGCAAGCAATAACACCGACGGCCACCGCTTCTGCTGTGTACTAGCTTACTATGCTGTGTAAACCTCAGTACGCTTCAATCGGCAGAATCCGAAGCGGATAAAGAAAAGAGGAGCAGAAGTCCGCGGCGCGGCAGCGCAGTTGAGTGGCGATCTTCAATAACAAAGGGGAAGCCCGCAGGCCAAAGGTGATGACCCCTTACGGTGGAATGCAGTAAATACTTGTGTATGCCTATCTGCCGGAGACGTGGTGCATATTTGAGGACGATAGAACGATGCAGTACTATGCGCTGGGCAATGCGCTGCAATGACAGACGACAGAGACTAGGCTAAAATGGCGTGTATGAAATGCGCGTACTGCTGTCTCCATTCATCGGTGAGCGGCTAAGCAGGTTTAAGTAATCTTGCACCACAGACAAAGGGGTATGTCCGCGCAAAACTTGTGAAGGGTGACTTGACCATGCACCATATGCAAGGGGGAAAGGGGTGGACAGCTATCTGCGGCAACGGCTGTAATTGCGGCTTCAATACGCGCCGTGTCGAAACGATATCGCGCTCTTACCATGGGCAAACGTTACTCCAATTACATCGTATTCTTGCCTTGCGAAGTGCGGGATCTGGTAAGCTGCTTGGATAGCACATTGGCTTTATTACTCTTTACATGATTCGCGGCAGACTTGATGGCCCTCATCAGTCACAAGCCACACACACCATTTAGCGGCGTCTCTTTACCGGCCGCAAGCATACTTTTGCGGCATATGCATCATCGCAAGTATGACATAGCCGCGTTTGTCTCATCAAAACGTCGATTCCCCGCTGCCCAGCTGCCAACCTAATGGAAACCAGCCACCAGGGCCCAAAAAGGTCACAGCGCCACCATTAAAGGCCAAAGTGCATCAATACGACATATCAGTAGAGAGCAGAAATGGGTAGCTGCTCTCGTCAATATGGCGGCCATAACAAAGTCAAAAATAGCAGCCAAAATACGAATTTAACGCGGAGATCGCTTTAAAAGGCGGGACAGGGAGGGACAGTACTCGACCATTTATTTATCGAAAGGACGCATAACACTGTACTTTTAAGCAATGCAGCATGTTCACGCGTACACATAAGACTGTAAGTGGTAAAGCGTAACGATTATGATAGCAGCATGGGGATGACAAAGACGCTGTTCGTCATAGGTGGACAGTAGCTAGCTGATGCCGTATCTCGTGTGCGCGACGCTGAAGCATGAGACAGCAGAACATCTATCAATCTCGTATTACAATAGCTGTTTTACCAGTAATGCAGAAAATGCACGTTATAGAATACGAGGCACTGGAAAATGGCGAGCACGTACAATTCACATGGCAACAGCAGAACCAGCCAGCCTCAGAAAAAATAGAAATGGCTTTCCGAGCAGCACGTTTCATACTACAAACTATACCGCGCACTGCCAACAGATCCTGTGCATCTGCACGGGGAACACGTAGCAGACGGTGCGGCGGCACGGTATGGTGCATTGTGACAGGCGCATGTAGCGGAGGTGAAAACGGCGGTTTTTTGGTGGCGAAATGACCCATACACGCATCAAGAGTAGTGCACTCTGCATACACGACCAGTAGATCCGAGTTGCCCAGTCAAGCTGCAGAAGCAAATGACGGGATCCGCAATGGGTATCAATGCTACTCGTTGCCTACATCATTTCGACTCGGTATCTCGTCCGGCTCTACCATGCGTAACGGCCAACTTGGCTCGGATGTTGATGCGTGCCGTAAGATATACCATAAACGCGATGGGTCTTTCACCAGTGTGCTACGCCGCCTTGTATGTACCCTAGTACCACTGATACATCCAGCTTTCAGTTGTTTGTGTGCTCGACCGTACTCTGACTTATGCTACTACAAAGCACTGTTTGCACAGGGAGACTTGGCGTCATGCGTGCTAGACATAATGACACAGCTTTCAGCGTCTATGCAGTGCAGGAGCCATATTACCAAGGCGCTAGATTGGCGCGTATCGCCAAGTAGCGCAACCTTTTTGCATCCCGGACTTTACTGACCGTTGATGCGACGAATGTGACTTATGGACATGTGCGTCAGAGATGTGTAGATAGCCAAAACCATAGGCAATGGGTGCTTAAAAGCGCCGACGCAGCCATTCGAGTCACCACACCAATACGCCCAAGGTTGTTGCCGCTGCCGTGTGTGGCGTGATCACTCAAGCGATCAATCCGCCACCGCGGATTGCCTTCTCGAAATGATGGCGCAGATGAATCGGCAGATGCAGATTTGGTGAATCAAGCGTGACAGCGTTTCACCACTCATCAGCCTCTGGCTGGCGTGCTCCACTTTTGCGGTGGCGTCATTTGGACCGCCAGCTCATAAAAAACGATTCTTTGACTCCACGTGGCTACCTCCTCCTGCGGCTTGCACAACACTCTTCTTCACCTTGAGCCTACCAATCTACACCAGACAGCATGAGTAGCATGTGCGGAGATTACTTTCCAGGTAGGTCGGCGCGCCTGCAAAGCACTGTTCTGTGCTAATTCGGCCGCCCTGTTTCGCCGGATTGGCCGGCAGACGCGCCCATGTGGCCGCACGCGCTGTCGCGGCGCCCATCGCTAGACAATCGACATTCTGTTGCACGTTGCGTGCAGACGCTGACACAAAAGAAGCATTCTGTGCTGTCGCTGGTCGCCTCCAAGCGTTATTTGTTTAGTGGGTCGCAGGGCGGTCGCATCTACGCAAGTATACTTGGCGCATCGACAGTCTGTAGCCGCCGTGCTAACGTTAGTGCTAGGTATGGGACATACAAACATATCTGCGGCACAAGGCATTGGCGGGTCACACCGGTGCTATCTTTAGCCTGGCGCTTTCCGAGGACCAGCGATGGTTATTTAGTGCATCGGGCGATGGCACGGTGCGCGCCTGGAATCCAGAGTCGCTGCAGTGTCAGTATGTAGTGCAGGCACAGTCGGATGTTGGCGACATTCTCGCATTAGCCTATTCGAACCGCACGGGCTTTCTCTATCTTGGCTGCCAAAACACCAGTCTTCAGGTGGGATGCCCCGCGCTGGGCTCAATCGCGCGTCAGACACTGATGCCCGTCGACGTTCATGCAGTGGTTTGATACACACAACCGGGACAAGATCACGGTAGAGTCCGAAGCTAAAGGATCAGCAGCCTCAATCGCGTTCTTCACGCAGGGGCCCGGACTGCCAGATCCTTTCTCTTCCGACAGCAGCGTGGCCAGTATAGATTCGGAAACGTCCGATGCGGACCTCGCCGATGCGCCCGACCTCCGTTACTACCGTGTCCATGAGTCGAACGTCATCCCCAGTAGTCATTTTGGTTACGTATACTCGCTTTTGCTCGCGGATCTGCCTTTCCTTGGCGGCCAGGTGTTGCTTTCGGGCTCTGGAGATGGGGATGTCAAGATCTGGTCGGCCAATGACGGACCGTTGCAGCCCGTACGCACCCTTCAGTGCGGCAGTGGCAACGTGGTCACACTGGCTGTTAACGAGGATCTGCTCTACTGCGGCTGTCAAGGCGGAGAGATCAAAATCTGGGATCTGGAGACATTTAGGCTGATCCGTTCACTACCCGCTCACGGTGATGACGTTATGGCACTGGCCGTTTCGCGTGGGCACGTGTTTAGCGGCGCAGCAGATGGCGTCGTAAAGCGGTGGAATCGCAATTTTGACTGCGTACAGACAGCCATCGGCCACCGAGGCATTGTTTTGTCGTTGGCCACGGCAGGGCCTTATTTGGTGAGCGGTGCTGGCGACAGTAGTGTAAAGTTTTGGGACGTGGGCGGTCAGACTGCTGCCTCCACCGCTATGCTACAACAGCCGGCAAGCGATCTGATCCCGTCAGACATGATGCTTTATGCGCTGGAGCGCATGGTGGCTATTCCATCGGTTAGTGGTCGAAGCCGCCATCATGAGGACTGTCGTCATGCTGCAAACATGCTCAAGAGTGTAATGCGGCAAATGGGCGCGGACGCCCGTCTGGTCTACAGCAAAGATGAGGAGAGAAATCCATTGGTGATTGGCAAGTTTTGCAAAACGGCAGACGACGCAAGCCGATCACGTTCGAGTACGCGCGGCAAGTTGAACGTTCTAGTATACGGCCACTACGATGTAGTGTCCGCCGACGAAAGCCGCTGGCGCTTTCCACCATTCCAGGTGACTGGTAGGTAGTAGCGACATGCTGGTGATCACCTACTTTCCGTACTTATGCAGCTATGCTGGCGATGGCCATCCTAGGTGAAAACGGTTACTTGTATGGTCGTGGAGTTACAGACGACAAAGGTCCGGTTCTGGCCGCTGTGTTTGCTGCTAGTGAGCTGCAAGACGAAAAGTCGCTTGATGTGGATGTGTCGTTTGTTATCGAAGGCGAGGAAGAGAACGGAAGCGCCGGCTTTCCTGAAATGATGGAAACCTGCAAAGAATACTTTGACAAGCCGGATGTTATCCTGCTCAGCAACTCCTACTGGCTTGGCGAAAACAGGCCATGTCTGACGTATGGTCTGCGTGGTCTTGTAAATGCAACGATTCAGGTGGCGTGGACGCGACTGGTAAAAGTTTGGTATGCTTGCAACTAATGAGCGCCCTTGGCTCGATCAGATTTCTAGCGCTGCGGATGACCTGCATTCTGGCGTGGACGGCGGCGCCGCCTCTGAGCCTTTGATGCAT
The DNA here is from genome assembly GCA_003614735.1 of Thamnocephalis sphaerospora. Taxonomy (NCBI): domain Eukaryota; kingdom Fungi; phylum Zoopagomycota; class Zoopagomycetes; order Zoopagales; family Sigmoideomycetaceae; genus Thamnocephalis; species Thamnocephalis sphaerospora. Next base: position 25,560 of record KZ992529.1, on the reverse strand, counting down.
TTGATCAAAATCCTGGCACAACTGACAGCTCCGGATGGATCGCTGAACATAAAAAGTACGTGCTGCCAACTCGCTGACGACGCGCAGTGAGCGTTATCGCTGAACGAACCGCTATGCAGGCTTTCGCGATGGCATTCGGCCGCTTAGTAAGGAAGAGGATGCGTATTATGACGAGGTTGCGGCAAGCGTGGCAGAGTACGTTTGGCTGTCATGACGGGGACAAGTGTACACATTGGGCTAACGTTGGGCGCAAACATTTATTGCTCGGTCACTGCAGGGAAGAGAACGGAGATGCAAAACGGCAGCGCAAGATCAAGGACCAGCTGATGTCTCGCTGGCGCTATCCGACATTCACCGTGCATCGCGTGGACGTGAGCGGCCCGCACGACACCGCCGTTATTCCCAAGTCTGCCGTGGCTGCCGTTAGCATGCGTGTGGTGCCCGATCAAAGCATTGCACAAATTTGCCAGGATTTTGAAGAATATGTGCAAACGCTTTTTGCAGAGCTCAACACTGACTGTACGATCAAGGCAAGTATCTAGCCTTTCATTGCAGCCACCTGCCCGCTTGCTTATCAAAAAGCGTAGATTACCATCCGTAAAACGGCTGACTGGTGGTTGGGCGACCCAAGCACACGCTGCTTCAAGGTGTTGCAGGAGGCAGTAGAGAATGAGTGGGGCCAGAAGCCGCTGCTTATTCGCGAAGGCGGCACCATTCCTGCGGTGCGCTGGATGGAGCGCTTCTTTGATACTGTTGCCATCAATTTGCCTATGGGTCAGGTAAGAAACAGTCGTGTGGCGCTGGAGTGGATATGGCACTCACCAGAATTATAGGCCTCTGATGCCGCCCACCTCAACGACGAGCGTATCCGGTTGCAGAACCTGCTAGCCGGCAAACGAGTCATCAAGCTGTTCCTTAAAAAGCTGGGCCTGTCGGCGGACGAGTCTCCGGCAACGGCACAATGAAAGCAGTACTAATAAATAACACGACGCGCTATCTTGTTTTCACGCGCTTCTTCTCCAAGCTGCCGCCGCCGCCATGTCTCCCCAACTGCGCAGTCGCACTGCTGCCGCCAGAGCTATTTCGCAATTGACCACCACGAGCAAGCCAGCAGCACGCACTGCGCGCGGTAAAGTGCGCTCTAGCAACATAACTACCGTGTTAATTCAACGTCTCTAACAGAATGCGTAGGCGACGCGCACATTGCCCGCTGCAGCCTCTGCAAGCGCACCGGCAGAGAAGCGTAGGAGGCGCGAGGCACCTGAGACAAGCACCAAAGCTGAGCCGCTAGCGGTGCAGTCTGACGATGTAGCAGGTGGCGAGAAAAGTAACGACCAGCCAAGTAATGCAGACTCGGTAGCAAAGGCAAGCCGCCCAATGGCCAATATGTTGACAGCAAACTGACCATATCCAGCAGCAATACTGGCTGATGAAGGCAGAGCCGGAGACGCGAATCGTGAAGGGCAAGGATGTGCGCTTTAGGTAGCAATCGTTGCAGTAAGACCAGCCTGCGGCTATCCACAAGTGTGCCAATCTCTTTGTCGTACATCTAGCGTTGATGATCTAGCAGCAATGCCGGCCGCCACTTCGCCTTGGGACGGTGTGGTAGGTGTTACTGCTGCGACCATGATGGTTTGCATGGCGTATTCACTGGGCGGTGCAACTGTAGCGAAACTACGAAGCGCGCAACATCATGCGCGACCGTATGCGCGTCGGCGATCAGATACTTTTCTACCACTCCAATTGCAAGGAACCAGGCGTTGCTGGCATTGCTGAGGTACGCCAGCATCATTTAGCATAGCCATTAACGCTGACCCTGACGTGTGCGGGACATAGATTGTGCGTGAAGGCTATCCAGACCGTATCCTTTCTTCACGTTGCCAGCGCGGTGCCTCACTTACGGTGTATCCTTTACTTTGACCTTTCAGATACGGCAACAGACCCGTCTCATCCCTACTATGACGCCAAATCAAATCCAGAGGGGCCGCCACGGTGGTTCATGGTACGCTACTCGACATGTACATCTGCATGCCACGCTCTGTGTGCGTAACCGCTCACTTTCTGCCCAATATTCAGGTTGATGTGCGCTTTGTGCACAAGCTATCTCGGCTGGTCTCGCTCAAAGAGCTCAAGCAGCATCACGATGGCAAACTACGCAACATGGTATTGCTGAATCGTGGTCGCCTCTCGGTGCAGCCTGTAACACAAGAAGAGTTTGAATTCATTGTCGCGCTGGGCTCTAGCGATGCATAGTGCTTAAAGCATTACATCACACATTTGCGTTCGAGAGATGATACATACATAGCACCGTGCCAAGCCTGACGGCTAGCATACACCTGTGCGCGTGTTGTAGGCAGCATACCAGCTTAGTGTGTCATGCGATAGCGACGGCGGTACTACGCCCAATGCTTCCTTAAAATCCTGAGCCGTCTGTGAAAAGCAGCGTGTCAATACAAGGCATTTTGGTCTGTGGCACCATTGACTATTTACCACGGCGCTGGCGTCTCGCGCGCGGCGCAGAGCAGACATGGCAGCCTCGCGGCAAATATTTTGCATATCTGCACCACTGTATCGCTCCGTCTGGCATACAGTCCGTTAGAGTTGTACACGCTGCACTTTTTCATTTCTGCAAGCGTACCTTTGCTGCAATTGCCTCGAGCTGCACGCCATCGTCCAGTGGGATGCTCCGCGTATGCACCTGAAGGATTTGAAGTCGTGCTGGGACATCAGGCGGTGGAATCTGGCGACAGCTGTGAGCGTTGTACTTGCTAGCCTACGTGATCTCCATACCAATACCTACGTAGATTTGGCGGTCAAAGCGACCCGGCCGTAGTAGCGCCGCATCGAGCATGTCTGGCCGGTTCGTGGCACCCTGGGTAGTTTCAAGGCGCGTAAAGCGTCAGTTGAGCACGCACACTACACTGGACTGCCGCTATGCCATGCTCACCACGACCAATACCGAGTCGGCCGCCTCCACGCCATCCATCTCGTTCAGTAGGGTTGTGAGTACGCGGTCGCGCACCGGATCGCTACTGCCGCCTCCGTTGCCCAGATCGCGCTTTCCAACCAGTGCGTCCACTTCATCCAGAAATACGACCGCAGGTGCACTCAAGCGCGCACGATGAAACACCTCGCGCACTTGTTTGGTAACGGGCACGGTAAGCGCACGCCAGCAATACCAGATGCCATCTTTGCCTACCAATTCGCTCCGACTCGCCAACGTAGGCCGAGTATACGGATGCGCCGGGCAATGCAAAAAAGCTGGCCCCACTTGTGCTGGCAATAGCCTAGCAGTCGCCAACACCAGCAGTTAGACCCACATCGCACACACTTTAAGCGCCGATACGTACCTTGACCATGGTAGTTTTGCTACAGCCAGGCGGCCCGTAAAGAAGTACGCCACGCGGCGCCTTTAAACCAAGCCGCTGAAATGATGCAGCATATTTGAGCGGCCACTCGACAGCCTGGCGTAGCATCTGCCCAGGCTGTTAGCTACACCGCGCTATTCGCTACATTACTGCTCTGTGTCAGCGTACCTTTTTTGCATCATCTAACCCACCAATGTCTTCCCAGCGGGTGGGCGTCACGTCTACCTGCGTGGATCTCAGTAGGGATGGAGTGACACGCTGCATGGCTTCCTCAAAATCCGCTGCAGTCACAGTAGGACGCGTGCCAGCATTCTCACAGGGTGGCGCAGCAGCACTGCTGCGTAGGACTGCGTGGCTCGCCGCCTCACGGCAAAGCGACGCAAGATCAGCGCCAACGTAGCCGTTGGTTTGCGTTGCAATCTGTTCTATAGGTTTGCTGAGCGTTAGACCTGCAGAATACTTGCACTTGCAAATAGTGCACTTGCCAAATGAGATTTCTGGCGCAAGCTCCAGTCCGCACGTTAGGCGTTGGAGAATATGCGCTCTCGTGCGCTCGCTTGGTGGGTCCACACGCAGTTCGCGGTCAAACCTAGCTCGGTAACAGCATGCTGGTAAACATACTGTGTGCACTGACCGCCGCTACTCTGTCTATCTCACCGGCCGGGACGGCGCAGCGCTGGATCAATCGCATTGGGACGGTTGGTGGCCGCAACAACTACCCAACGCGCCGCTGACTGCATGCCGTCCATAAGCGTTAGCAGCTGCGCAACAACACGCGATTCCTGGCCGCCACCGCTGCCCAACGAGCTTCTGTTGGGTGTCAATGCGTCCTAGACGATCGGTGCCGTCCATAGCCGTAATACAGTCGTCAGCATTGAGAATGGACAGCGCTAAGGACCCACTGCGTACCAGCTCATCAATGAAAATGACCACCGGCTCGCTGGTTGCAGTGCAATAATCGCGAGCACGCTTGAACACGGCTCGTAGCCGCGCTTCGCTTTCTCCAGCATAAGGCCCGTAAATGGATGGGCCATGCACCGAAATCTGCACCGCAGATCAGCAAAGTCATCGAGACAACCTGCCGATCCTTTTGCGCGCTCGCCCACCAGCTTTGCCTTGCACTCGCGCGCGACTTGGGATACCAGATACGTTTTTCCAACGCCAGGCGGTCCATGAAGCAGCACACCTGCCAGCGTCACGCCCATTTAACAATTCCACCAGGTTTTGCACAGCTAAAAGCGCCACGCCCTACCCTTGGGCGCCTGAATGCCAAGCTGTTCAAAGTGTCCCGCATAGCGCAGCGGATAGACGAGCAGCTCCACTAGCCCGTTGTAGACATCTTCCAAGCCTGGTAGTGGCGCCAGTGGCGAGGCCTCGTCCACGCTGCTCCGTTCCACCGATTCCTCCACAGGAGCCGCGTCGATCGTTTCATGCGTAATGCTGAGCTGCTGAAGTTGCGTCACAAGCGTGTCCTCGGCCGCTTCCAAGGCCGTAGCCTGTGTCTCTGCAAAGGGCGACATAGAGACGGTTTGAGAAAAGAAAACAAACACTCGGCAAACACTGATCCGCCTGTTTCTTACATGTACAGTCACAGCCTATTGACACAGCCCCATCGGCATGTCCCGAATGAGGAGAGCTATCGACGTAGCGATGTGCATGCAGGGATGCACACACACGGGCTTCGGCAGCATGTGCCTGAATAAGCAGCACGCCAGATGAAGACGATGCACAGATCCTGCTGCTTTCAGCGTCCACTCGAATCCAGCGTTCCACACACACCAACATTTGCACGTGTTTCAACCAGTAGCCGACGCGGACAAAGCCAAGCGTCTCAATCTGCATGGTATGTGTCTGAGAATGGTCATGGCGAGGTCCAAAGGCCGTAGGAGCACAGGCTGCAAGTACCCTTGGGCTATAACGTGGTCGGATGACATCGACCGCTATGGCGACAAAACAGCGTTAGATGCCTCATTTCTGCGCCCACTATCTAATCACGGAGATGCTGCGGCGCCTTTTAAACACGCCAGCCGTAAATAGCAGCCGTGGCCTAAGCATAGCAGCAAGTCTGGGTACGCACCCACTTGGAGGGTTGGAGTGTGGCATGATTCGTGTAGCATCAAGGCGCTTATGATTTACTGGGCCGACGCGCTCTTACTATTTGCGGTCATCGTCCCGACCAATCCCCACAGCACACGGCCACATGCACCAATGGCCACGACGCGCACAACAATGCCCGCCGCTCCACCACCACCGGATAAACGCCCAGCAGCAAGCGATAGCGAGCATCTTGACGCCTGGCAAGAGCATATCCGCTACCAAGGATGCCGGCTCCTGTTAATGCAGATGTCAGGCACTGAAACGGACCGATGTGCCGCAAAATAACAGCACGGAAAGAGCAGACTGGCCCGTCCGGTGCCTGGCTAGTCGGTCGGGCCAACCTGGGAGCACATGTGAACGGCAGTGGACTGGTTAAAAGCACGCCGGCTGCCGCTCTACACCCGGCCTCGCTACTTGCACTCGTCGCCTCATCTGCACACTGCTCCATCCGCACGCTCATTCCAACCGCTCCACTCTAGCCATGGGCGCAAAGCAGACCACTAAAGACGCCACACCAGAGCCCGTGGAAGCCTCGGAGCCAGTGGCTGCCCCGGCTCCGGCTCCGGCCCCGGCTCCGGTGTCATTTGCGGCACCAGCAGTGGCCAGCAGCAGCGGCGGCGTGAGCACCTCAACCCTTTTGCTTCTTCTCGTTGTCTGCTCGGTTCTTTCCTCGGCACTCAGCCCGCTCGTGCAGGTAGGACTGAAGCGGACGGCAGAAGCATATCTCGGCCTGTCTCCGGAGCATGTGGCAAATCTGCAGCTCCAACAACAGGGCTATGCTCCACCGCAGAGCCAGCCAGCTGTCTATTCGCAGCCGGCTCAGCAGCAGCAGCAGCAGCAGCAGCAGCCAAAACATGTGCAGCTGGCCGCTCGTGGCCTGGTGGACGAAAGCACCTACGTTTGCAAGCACAACTATCGCGCGGTGGTTGCGCATCGCGACCCAATGGTCATGATCCTTGAAGACTTTTTGCAGCCGGGCGAGGCCGAGCACATGATTGCCGTGGCCGGACCCCAGATGCAGCGCTCGCGCGTGTTTGGCGAGAGCATTCACTCCGAGGCCCGCACCTCGTCCAGCGCCTATCTGGCCAAGACTGCCGACCACGTCATCAAGTGCATTGAGGAGCGCGCCTCTCTGGTCTCCAACATCACGGTGGCCGACACGGAACCGCTGCAGGTCGTCTGGTACAAGGAGGGCCAGGAGTTCCGCCCGCACTTTGACTACGTCAGCACTGAGGATCTGAAGCGCGACTACTGGACCCGCTTTGGCCAGCGCTACGTGACCATCCTGGTCTACCTGAACGAGCCGACCGAGGGCGGCAGCACCATCTTCCCCAAGCTTGGTCTGGACTTTGCGCCCAAAAAGAACGCCGCCGTCTTCTGGTACAATGTCGGTCTGAACGACCGCGAGGACGAGCGCACGCTGCACGGCGGTGCCCCAGTCAAGGGCGGCGAAAAGTATGCCATCAACATCTGGCAGCGCAAGATGCTGCCGCACGTTTCTGAGATTCTGCGCGAGAAGGCTGCGCAGGAGGCCCAGAAGAACGCGGATCCGTCGCAGCGCGTCGGCTATGCTACCGAAGACCAAAAGGCAGAGGCACAGTCTGGCGAGAAGCACAAGGAGGAGCTCTAAGCGATGAGAGCTGCATATCGGCTGCATTGGCCAATCTTTAAGCGCAGCGACAACCGCGGTCGCTTCATGCATGGCGCAACACTATCATCATCATTAGCCACGTCTGTGCGTGCATGCGTCGTTGTCCTGCCGTTGCGTGTTCTTTCATGGCAGCACCTTCTAGTATGTTTTATTCCTTGCTCGCCTCAGCTAGTACATATTTCCTTGAAATACACCAGTGTAATTGCACACGACCTGAATAATGTGGCAAAGCGGATGGCTGCTGCGTTCAAAAGAGCTGATGACGTGCTGGATCTCGTTGCTACATCAGGGCAGTCGGCCGCGCCATCACGTCTGTACACGTACACTACTCTTCCCCCTCTCTCTCTCTCTCTCTCTCTCTCTCTCTCTCTCTCTCTCTCTCGTTACCGACACCATGGCTGCCGCGTCGCTCTTTCGTCCATTCCGCCTGGCGCTTGTCCAGCTGGCCGTCTCTGCGCAAAAGACCCAAAACATTGCAAATGCTCGGACACATGTGCTAGAAGCGGCACAAAAGGGTGCTCAGGTGGTCTGCCTGCCAGAATGCTTCAACTCGCTTTATGGCACGCAGTACTTTAGCGAGTATGCCGAGTCAGTGCCTGGCGCGACCACGCAGGCCCTTAGCGACATGGCCAAGGTGCGTAGTTTGTTGCTGCACGTAGACGGGTTTGCATAGCTAACGTGAAGCACTGGCTGGGGTCGGCAGGAAGCCAATGTATATCTAGTGGGTGGTGAGTTGGCGTTGATGGGCCAGAATATCAGATGACGCGCATAACCAACTCTATCCTGGCACCTTTGATGCAGGCTCAATTCCAGAACGTGATGCAACTGGAAAGCTGTTCAACACCTGTGTTGTGCATGGACCTGATGGCAAGTAGCGCTGCGGTGCTAGCATGCTGTTGAAAGACCCTTATTGTGCGCTGGCATGTAGGCGCACAGCTGGCAGTCCACCGAAAGATCCACCTGTTTGATATTGACATACCCGGCAAGATTCGCTTCCAGGCACGTATCGCACATTGATGAGATCACCTGTGCAAATCGGACTTACTCTCCCATGTAGGAAAGCGAGGTGCTCAGCCCTGGCAACTCACTCACTCACTTTGACACGAGTATGTGCATCAAAGACGCGTTGCTGGAGGACAGAGCTAACGGGGTAGCCACTTGTTGGTACGACAGTGTACGGACGTATTGGTCTTGGTATCTGCTATGATATTCGTTTTCCAGAGCTGGCCATGATTGCAGCACGTAAAGGTAGTACGAAGCGGCATCAGCACAATGTAATCTTGTATATGCAGCTAACCGTTCTGCCGTAGGCTGCGTGGCCATGATCTATCCTGGTGCATTCAACATGGCCACTGGCCCGCTACACTGGGAGCTCTTGCAGCGTGCTCGGTAAGTGATCTGAAGCCTATTGCGCGCGTCGCCCTAGCAACCATGCACGCTAATCCATGCATATACACTGTCGTCCATCATCCATCAGTGCGGTCGATAACCAGGTATGTGTATGCACCTGTGAGTGCATGTAACCTGTTTGCTGATATTCTTTTAGATTTACGTTGCTACATGCTCGCCAGCGCGCGACGTCAATGGCACCTACGTGGCCTGGGGTCACTCCACCGCGGTGGATCCTAGGTAAGCGCACGGCAACACAGCGCCAGCTGGCATCAGTCTAATAGCATGAGCTGTGAATGCACCTTGCTGTAACGCAGCGGCACTGTGATTGCTACCACCGAGCACAAGGAGACGATTGTGTATGCAGACCTGGGTAGGTATATGCAACAACATGCACACTATGTCTGCTGCTAATGTAATCTCGTGGATGCAGATCCTGAAAAGCTAAATGAAGTGCGCCAGGCCATTCCGGTGACGCAACAGCGCCGCTTCAACGTGTATCCTGATGTCGCGGCAGGCAAGCAAGACTGATTGCACTGTGATTTATTCACGCAAGGAACGCCGATGCATTGTGAATAAATGCGTAAACACACATACCATGCTTTAGTCGCGCGGTGGCAATATGGTGGCCAGCACATCGTTGGCTATCTGTCGCGCATACGTCCACGATCGAATGTGCCCGGCATTCCATTCCCAAAGCTTGCGCTGATCCGGTGCACCATTGGCACCGTCCGTCTTGCCGCCATTCGCTGGCGCTTCGATAAAGTGGCGGAATGCCAGCGCCATCTGAAGGGCAGCGCGCGGCACCGGCACGCCATACACGCCCGTTCCAATGCCCGGACAAGCAACGGTGTTTATGCGCTCTGTTGTCGCAGCAGTAGTCGTCCCTAGCGCTGCGCAAGCAGCATTATGTGCACGCACTGCACACAATAGCGCCCAAGTGCATTTATAGGTAACATCAGCGCTGACGTAGGCTACATTGCTGGCACGTACCACTGCCAACAGCGCCAGCCAACGCGGCCGTGGCCGTTCGTCACCGCTTTCCCTTAGCCGCTGCAAAAGCGGCTGCATGTCCACCAGCACGCACGTGCCCTCTGGCTGCTGACCGCAGTAAGTGCGCTCCAGTGCGCGTTGCACCGTAGTCACAAACCCGTAGGTGCCTGTCTCGGTGTCTGAGCCACCGCCGCCATACCACTCGGCCACTGTGTCTCCTAGCAGTCCGCGCAAGAGACCGAAACTGGTACTCGGCACTGCCAGACAGTCAGGCGTCGATGGCAAGTCACTGAAACGAGCAGCGCGCACCTGCACTTCAGTGCGCAACTCTGGCGGTTGCTCGCTGTAGGCTGGCGGCAGGTCTAGTGTGCTGAGCAGCGGGCCAAAGGCACTGTGCCACTGACTGCAGATTGCGCTGGCTGGGTCGGTTAGCAGCAGAGAGAAGCAGTAGGGCGGGCGTGTAGCCGCGTAAGGCGGCGGAGTCTGTTCGCCAAAGGCGGTCATGTTGCTGGATAGAGTGTGACGGGGAGCTGCAGGTGTGGACGCAGGCACTGCTTCCCTTCACCCAGCATACTGACACGGTGTCATCGCACAGTTTGGCTTACGTGTGTAGCGCACATGCTGTATTTTCAAACCAATTTTGGATTGCAGGATGATTCCTACACACTGTCTAGGTGCACACTATATAGTCTGTGCAGCGTGGACACAACCTATTTGTCTGCAGCCATCCCAGTCTGTAGGATACCTGCCTCGATGAAGCACTTGAACTGCAAAGGAATACTGCTGCTGGCTGCCGTGGTAGCAACCTTGGTGTCCACGCGCTGGGCAGCTGGCGAGGAGACACCGCTGCATGTGGCATGGCCACCACCGGCAGAAGTTGCCCAGCAAGGCCAGATAGCCATTGGCGAGGTGATGCTAGAGGACAGCTTCGACGGAGAACACCTAAACGAAGGGGTCTGGAACTATAATCTCGGCGATGGCTGCGATGACGTGCAGTGCGGCTGGGGTAACTGGGAACGTCAGGTGTACACGCAAGAGAGCGTGCAGACAAACGTGGATGGCACGCTACGTATCACCGCGCGACGCACCGGGCCTGACAGCTGGACGTCCGGCCGTATCAACACCAAGGGCAAGTTCGAATTCCTGTACGGCCGCGTAGACGTGCGCGCGCGCCTTCCCACCGTCGACGGACCCTTTGCGGCCCTTTGGCTGGCATCGGCAACGAATCCCTACGGGCCCTGGCCGCACAGCGGCGAGATGGACATGGTCGAGTTCCAGTCGGCCTGGAACAAGCTGTACGAGCCTGAGCAGATGCGCACACCATGTGGCTCGCACACGGTGAACCGCCGGGAAAGCCAGTCGGTGACCTTCTGGGCTGAAGGCCTCGATCCTTCCGGCTGGCACACCTACTCGCTGCTCTGGCGTCCTGGGCAGCTCGAGTACCGTATCGACGACCTGTTCCTCGGCCGCTCTTCGCCTCCCTCGCTCGATAACAAGGACGATTGGCCGTTTGATCAGCCATTTTATCTTGTGATCAATCTGGCTATCGAACCCTACTGGGGCAGCAAGGTGCCCGATGATATCAACGAGATTACGCTTGACGTCGACTGGATCCGTGTCAGTCGGCTCGACTAGCCGGACTTGCCAAGCGTCGCCCATGCGACGAGCCACTCGGCGCAGATTGGCAAAACAATAAATGTACATACATCTATTTCAGGGCTGCACACCGTTATGGTGAAACAGACTGGTTTGAGCTGGTATGCGGCGGAAATGCGAACAGACGTGGCCAAGTCTCCTTGTCCAGACGGATGCTCTTGGGGGCTGGACGCCCGCTTTCACGTCTCCAGGGGCCTCCAAGGCTATTGCCTGGCGTTGCATGATCGTCAGGGCCGCGTGTGTGGCATGTACCCTATTGGTCGCTGTAGCCTAGTCGTAGCACTCATCACTACATGCTCGTGTGGTGTGCAGCCCTCTTCGGCAGGCACCGACCCCACCGGATCGAGCGGGCGGTCCTGTATGCACCGGCGGTGCGTGTGAATTCAGGCGAGCTCCAACAGTGCGTCACCGTATACAACCAGGGCGCCGCCTTCGAAGGACAGCACAGACGGCCATCATTGGTGTGCTCTGCAAATCAGAATGTGCAGCAGCATGTGAGGACTGCAGACCAGACAGATCCACCGCCGAGCGCCGCCTGGTGCAACGCGATGGGCGTTAGGTTTGCCGCAGCTATCTCAACGATAATACTTGCCGCCATCTTCGCCTCTGCGTGGAACCTGCTGTACCACCGCTGCAACTAAGGCTTAACACAGGCGCCCAGTGTAGTTGCAGCCGAATAATGCCTGCGACAAGAACCGGAAACAGCAGCGCAGCATCGCCGCCTGCAGCACAGCCGTACGCTAACTAGTATGACACGTGGAACGCGCAGTTGTTTCGGCGCAGTAGCCATCAGTCAAGGTCAGACGGTACAACCGCGTGACACACCTACTACTACACAGTCGGCCGTTTATCTGCCGGCTCTACTGCCACCTTCGCTGGCGTCATGTGGTACTAGCAGATGAAAACAGCATGCCATGATACGTTGAATCCACTGGCTTGCACGGCTTGCACCAGTGCTGTACACCTTCGACTATGGAATGTAGCGCATCTCACATGACTTGCATATTGCACTACATTCCATATGTACCATTTCCACGCTCCTGCATTGTGGCGGCTGCAGAGAGGTCGTCTCATGCCGCGCTGCATGCGGAGCAGCGACCCTACTGTCTGATAAATACGAGCACGGAACGCATACGGTCGCTAATTTCCAGTACATCCACCTAACGCACGGTTTTGACCACGAACTTCAGACAACATCTCGCCCTCACTCCGGCAACGCGCTGTTGCCTGACGCTCACTCGACCCGCCCGCACAGGCTATAACAGCCTGCTTCTGTTTATTCAACGTCTCCTGCCGTCGTCATACTCTGTCAACCTCCAAGAATGATGCGTTTCTCGTCAAGCAGCTTTATCAAGCACCTACCACTCCGCCAAGGACAACGGCCGACTACTTGGATTTTATTATTTCTGGTGCTAGCCATCCAACTACTAGCACGCTCAGCCACGTACAATGTTTCTGCAATGCCTGCCGAAAAGACAACAGCCCTGAAAGCGCCTACACGACTACCCGAGGACACAGTCAACCTGCTGAAGCTGCACGCCATCTACACTTCGGTCACCGCGTGCAATGCCACCGGCTGGAACTGTGGTCCGCGCTGCTCTGGCCCGACCGCCGGAACGCAGTTCCTTGGTGAGGTGTACGATGCCGAGACCAGTGTCTATGGATATGTAGCCGCGCATCCGGGCTATCAGCGTATCTTTGTGGCATTCCGTGGCTCCACCAATGTTGCGTCGTGGATGCAAAATCTGGACTTTACCAAAGTTCCGCTTAACCTGCCTGGTGATGGCGGAGCAAGAGTTCACCGAGGTTTTGCAGAATGCTTTGACGCCGTAAAGGATCGACTCAGGCCGCTCGTTCTTGCCGCCGTCAAACAGTTCCCTGGGTACACCGTTACGTATACCGGTTACTCTTTGGGCGCTGGTACGTTTACTTGCCTAGAGGCGAGATATATGTCGTCCACATGCTGCCTGTTTCCACATCGCTAACATGCATGTACATTGCATAGCCGTGACCATACTAGCCGCAGCCAACTTCCGCAGTCAGCTAGCAAATGTGCCGCAGCAGCTATTCACCTACGGCGAGCCACGCATCGGCGATAACAAGTTTGCTCGGTTCACGTCCAACCTGTTTCCTGCATCAAATAACATTGCCGACCAGCCACTGCGCGTCGTCAACTATAACGATATTGTTCCGCGTCTGCCTCCCTCCTGGACTGGCTACCAGCACCGCGACCGGGAAGTCTGGATCACGTCCGAGTCTGATACAGGCGCAGTGCTGTGTGATGCCAACCTCGGCAAGGAAGACCCTAACTGCGCGTGGTCTGTCTCGGGTAGCTTGGACACGACCCGCCATCGCTGGTACTGGGGCATCCGACTCGGCGGCGGTGACGACTGCAGGGCCGCAGCACCAAGCTTCATGGCCCGTCTAGCGCCAGCTACCGAGCAGCCATTCCCCTACAACCGCACGCTTATGGTTAACCCAAACGCATAATCCCGTTGTCACTGACTGCGCAGGCCACCCCTGTGGATATCTAGTCGGATGACTGCTGCAAGTACGCTGAACACACCATAATAAACCGCCATGCCAAACTTGACGGCGATGGGAATATGTTCCCTGCAGTGAGTTTCGTTGCATACAGAATGCAGCCGCCACTACCAGACTGCGCACTCGACTAGCTCGGTGATGCCATGACGACAGCTCAAATGCGACTGTGCTGCCAGATAGCTTTGTCAGCCTCTATGGCCATCAGACGCATGCGAGAACGACAGGAGTGCATATCAGCCACAACCATCGTACGATACGGTGCCTGCAGGCACGCACTTGGTTGGTTCTGTAGCTACTTCACGGAGCCAACCAAATAAAGGCACGGTTGATTTGTAAACCCGTGCTTGTACCATACAACAGCAGCAACCAACGAGACGAACCGCCTAAAGGCCGGTGCATCTCGGCGAGCAAACACTGCCAACCACGCTGAGGTGGTGCAGGAAAGTGCGCCATCCATGCCTGAACGGACACAGGTGCATGAACGCCCTTTCGCCGCCAAGCCGCCGCAAATCATCCGATGCGTTGCCGCCGCGCCACGCACCGCGCCACCTGGTCGCCGCTTGCTTGCGCCGGACACACGTACAAAGCCTGGCACCCCTGCCTGGGTACACCAACAGTAACCAATTCTGTCTTTGCTCGGGCATGCGTGTCGTGTCGATCCAACGGGTGGCAGCGGCGCTAAACATAGGCACACCAGCTGTGCCTGTTTCGTCTTACGCATTGCCATAAAACGCAAGACAACAACGCCGGCGCATGCGGTCCTTTATTCTGCCGATGCTAGCACGACCTCATGGCCAGTGACGATGCACGCCGGATGCAAGCTCTCGCTGCAGCAGACGCCACCACAGCGGCACGGCTCCGGCGGCCTTGAGCCAGCCACGTTGCATATCTGGAGAACTGGTGCGCCCCGGTCCACCTATTAGCTTGCTATTTGTGCCAACAGCGTATCGGATTTGTAGATTGCCTTTTCCGGCCGTGCTGGTCACACGCACCCGCGTCGCGCATCCGTTTATTAGACCGCGCTGCTTCCACAGCATCCCCCGCCACTCACCACATCCACCCGTCTCTACTCGTGCTCCTACACCCCGCTGCTACACCGCTGTAACATCGCCGTCCAGCCGCTCCAACGCATCACATCTCCATCTACACTAAATTTACCCTGCACCTACATCACCATGGTCTCCTACCGCATCCTCATCGCTTGCCTTGTCGCCATGACCACTGTCGGCGTGATGGCCACGCCGCAGGGCAGTGCCTGGTCGGCCGACAAGGAATCCAACCCGGACGGCAGCATCGAGGATGGCAAGAACGCGCCACCCCTCACCCCGCCGGCACCTAACTCGCCTGCCCCGGCACCTAACTCGCCTGCCCCGGCACCTAACGCGCCTGCCCCGGCACCTAACTCGCCTGCCCCGGCACCCAACTCGCCTGCCCCGGCACCCGGCGCGTCCTCCACGCCGTCTGGCTCTGCTGCACCAACGACGACCCCGTCGACCACCTCGCCGACGTCATCCGATAGCTCGTCCAGCTCGAGCTCCACCTCAAGCAGCTCCACCAGCACGCCCACCAAGTCGGCCAACAACGCCACCGACAGCGAGGATATCTCTGCTGGCGAGCAGCAGCACGTCGTGGCTATGACCGGTCTGGCTGCGTCGTTCGTGGTGACTTACTTTGCCCAGAAGCTGCTTTAAATAGCGGATATAATGTTGGCACGGGCGCCCCACTAACCTGTATAGCTGAGAAATGCTGCTATTGTAGTAAATCACACGCTTCACACAACACCATGTTGCGCACATAGCAAGGGTCGGGCGGTATGGCACGCCAACGACAGTGTGGCCAAAGAACACGATAGCCTGGCTTGTGCCCGTAGCACTTTTGCTCGGCACCCCTCCAGTGCGATCGGCACAAAGAAAAAGCCCACCGCTGCTGAACTGAACGGGGAGGTCGTCTGGCTGCACATGCACGCACGGCCAGATCAGCTTGTCTGGCCACTCATTTACGCATGACTGTTGGTTTTATCGTGACGTGCTCCACCGCCAATGGTCGATCTTATGTACGCAAGGCCGCTCGATGACGTGTTATCAGGCAGTCGTAGCTCAAACTCCCGGTCGTTCAGAATAGTGAGTCACAGTCATGCCAGTTAATTATTCGCCGGCCGCGGTCTCGGCAAAATGGCATGGCGACGGTGCGCTTTGCTGTCTGTGCTTTTAGGCTCAACATGCGTCTCGTCAGCATGCCCGCATTCTGCCTTCCCTGACTCGCTTGCATTAAACAGCCACGTCATGGCTCTTCGCCTTTTAACACGCACCATCACCGCGCAACGTGGCAGATATACTCACGCCGGCCGTCTTGTCCTCGCTACCACACGCTTGCCACCGCCACCAGCTGCTGCAATCGCCAGCACACCCTTGCTCAGTCTACCACGTACCATGGCCACAACAGCTATGCCTCTTGGTACACCTTCGTATCCGTCCTCGGAAGCGAGACAGGACGAAACGACAAAAACAACGCTGCAACAGCTGTTGAAGGACAACCACGACACGCTGGATATCACTTACCATGGCTACTTTGCTAACCACACGGTGCACCATCTCTATGCCTTGTACACGCTCGGCGGTAGGTATGAAGCGTGGTGTGTCAAGCTTGCATCTGGCTCACGGCCTCCCATCTAAGCCGACAGCGAGCGCCTGAAGCATTGTCTTGCAAAGCACAAGGAGGAGGTGGGGCCACTCCCGCCGCCAAAAGTCGCAATCACCGCAGACAACTGGCGCGACCATTTTTCAAATACAAAGTGAGCAGAGCGCGAGCGTGTGCGGTCGACCTTTTGGGAATCATATACCAACGCTGCTAGCGCAGAATGTACTCGAGCTATCTCAGATTCTTTGAGGCTGAAGTAGCTCGACTGGGCCCTCAAAAGGCATTTGATTACTACGTACCGGAACTGATCGTTGGCATGGTGGGCGCCGCCGCGCACCCGCTCATCCACCTGGGCTTTGCGCTCGAGTTCAACAACACGACAGTGCTGGCGGAGGCGCTAGCATTTGGCTGCGCACGTCGCATACCACTGGAGCCCATCGTCGACCGCACAGCACCAGCCATGATTGCCGCAGATGGACGCGAGGTATCCTTTTCCACTGCCATTGCCCAAGTAGCTGGCGATGCCCGTCTGGACAAAGTACCATACCGCACAGGCCGCCTGGGTGACAAAATGCGCGCCATGTTTGATCTTTGCGGCGATGAAATTGCCGAGCTTACCAACAGTGTTCTCATTACGCAGGGTAGGTGTCTTGGAATATTGAGCATGGACGAAGCTAACGTAGACCGCACGCCACCGCCAGACAATGTTGACGATCGTATGCATGAGCTGTTTGATGCGGCTGTCACGGCGTACGGAGGCTGTGCGCAGCGCGAAAACCCAGACTTTTTCCTTGCGCACGGCCTCACCGGTGCACACGCTATGCGCATCGTCGGTCCGCATCTGTCGGCCAAAGAGCGCGTTCGCCTGGTTCGCTCTCACTGGCTGTTTCTAGTGGCAGCCTATATTGCTCAGGGCCGACCTGGAATGGATCTCGCCACCGTCATACAGCGGTACACCGACGATAAGGCGTATCCCTGGTCCAAGGTGATGTCTAGTGCGCTTTCCACGGACGATGAGCATGTGCCCAAGGTTGTCCATGCCATGCGCGAAGCAGAGAAAACCTGGGGCGCGCGCGACGGAAAGTGGCGCGCCATCGCTGCGCTTACGGTGGACAAGATCAAGGCTACCGACGACTGGGTGTTCAAAGCCACCGAGCACGACTGAAGACAATTCTTTCCGTAAATGCATCGTTTTCTACCACGCCTTCAGAACCCAAAGGCCGTGTGTTTTCCCGAACAATTGTCCCATGAGCCATTCAAGCAAATTTATAGTACGCGGAACGCTTGCGCGGCACAATAGCAATGCTATATTTTGCTAAAAGCGGTGCTAGTAATATCATTGACGGCGACTAATGTGCACCGCTGCACAACATGCTTGTTTCATCTACTTTCGCAGACTTCCCAAGCCAAAGTGTTTCTTGGAATCCGAGCGCTTGCCGGTGTCGGTGCTGCGTGCAGGCGTAAACTCGAGTCGGAAATGCACCCTGCCTTGGTCGCCACCATGAAGCGGCGCCCACAAATCCGTTGCGACGAGACTGTCGTTGGCCGGATCCAGCTGGATATGATCCCAAAGCTTAAACGAGTAGCTTCCAAGCGCCACTGACGCGCCAATGCGGTTGTGGTCCTTGATTTCCAGGGTGACGATGACCGGCTCTCCTTCAACGTGTGCCACAAATGACTCATTCCTAGCGTCGTAAACCACACGTATTAGCCATCGCGTGCGCTGCAACGTTTCAGTTTACGTATTCACGCTGCCTACCATTGCGGATTCAGGTTCTTCTTGTGCACCTTGGTCTTGCCAACATTCTTGTTGCCGATGAACACCTTGGTGTACGGATCAGAGGTGCCTGCGAGGAATGCACGTCAGCATGTTGTATCAAACGCTTATGCTCACGCACTCATACACACCACCGCTATCGACAGCCTTGAGGTTCTGCGCCTCAAGGACGACAATTGCCAGCATACCCGGCTCGCCACTGGCATCGCCCTCTGAAAGTTTGACGTCAGAGGCTCGGTCTACCGAG
The DNA here is from genome assembly GCA_003614735.1 of Thamnocephalis sphaerospora. Classification (NCBI taxonomy): domain Eukaryota; kingdom Fungi; phylum Zoopagomycota; class Zoopagomycetes; order Zoopagales; family Sigmoideomycetaceae; genus Thamnocephalis; species Thamnocephalis sphaerospora. The sequence goes on along the minus strand of KZ992529.1, from coordinate 7,201 downwards.
AAGAGGCTGGCGTTGTCGGTGAGATCACGCGTCATCAGGTTTTGGTGCGATGCCCGCCGGCTGCCACCGGCGCCTTCCGCATTCGCTGAGCCGGCCGACTCGGTGCTTTGTGACTGCACAACAAGGTATGGCGCCAACGTCGCGGCAGTTCCCTCATGGGCCTCGACGACTGCACCGTCGGCTGTAACAGCAGTCTCAGGCGCCGACTCGGCAGCCACTACGTTGTGAGCATCATCGGTCGGCATGTTTGACCCTGTGATGTCGCTGCTGGCGACCGACGAGATCGACTTGCGCGACTTGCTCTTGCCAAAGGAGAACACCGACTTGACGGCACCTCCCGCGACGCCTCCAATGGCACTGACGGTGCGCACACCACCCTTGGCGGCTGAGCCGGCAAAATTGCCTACGTTGCGTGCCTGGTTGATGGGGTTGACCATCTGTGTCAGGGTAGTAGAGGCGCGGTGCGACATGCGTGGAATAAAGCTGGGCGTGAAGAGCAGTCGCAGCTGGATTGTGCCTGCCTGACCGTTGCTCAGCTGCACCATCTGCTCAGTGCGCATGCCTGGCTCGAGCTTAGTAAGATCCACCTGGCCAATGCCCAGTCGCTTGTCCTGGTTGATCTGGTTCCAGTCAAACACCTCGACGCGCATATCCGCCTTAAGCTTGTGCACCTGCGTGCGGAAGCTTTCGTTGTACGTCGGATTCAGCTGTTTCTTGACCACCTTGGTCTTGTGTGCCTTTTCGCCATCCAACAGCACGATCACATACGGATCGCTAGTGCCAGAGTTGTCGACGGCCGGCAATCCCTTGCCAGCAACAATCTCCACATCCAGGGTACCAGCATTGAGCGCGCTCTCGCTGGGATCGATCGTGTATTCGACCGGTGTAAAGGTAAACGCCAGCTTGATCTGTGGGCCATCCTCGGCGCCAAACCATTCGCCCTCGGGATCGGCGCCGTTGAGCTCGGCAAGAATCTGCGTGATCTTGACGTCGAAGCGCTGCACACGGTTCTTCTCGTCTTCGGTGTCCTTGGCCGACTGCTTAATCAGCACCGACAGCATATCCATCGACGGCTCCTTGATGAAGCAGTCGCATGCCTCATCCCACACCGGCTCATTGGTCTTGTGCTTCTTCTTGGTCTGATGCACCAACAGGTCCGAATCCTGATTCATGATGATCTCAGCAAGCGCGTCGTTGCGCCGTGCCAGGCGCCGTGCCTGCACAATGCGGATGCCAAGCACGCCAGACGCGTACTTGCTATAGTCGATGGGCTCAGCCGGGCTGATCGATGCCTTATCGTTTCCATCGGCGGTGCTAGGCGCAGCGCCGCCCTCGCCTTCGCCTTCGCCCTCGACACCAGCTTCGCCTGCGGCAGCAGTCTCCGCTGGCTTCTTTGGCTTGAGGTCGACAATCGGATAAAAGGCCGCCGCATAGTTGAGCACACCGCGTCCCTTGAGCTTGCCTAACGTCAGCTCAGCCCACGGGCTGGTGTTGACGCCTGGCTCCTTGACCAGATCCGCAATCTTGACGAGGCAGCTACCGATACACTTGTCCTTGGTGTGTGCGTTAAAGTCCATCACCTCGAGCACCAGCGTCTCGCGCTCGCTATGAACCGGCACGTAAAGCATCTCGTCCCAAATCGGGTTTAGGTCGTCCTCGATGACCCGAGTGCGCGCGCGGCTCTGGTTCGCAAGCAGTACGCGCACATACGGATCCGACTTGCCACCACCAACGCCTTCAACGTTCTTGAGCCGCTTCGCCTCCTGCAAATGCAGTCGGACAATACCGATGGGCTCCGGAACTGAACCGGCATGGTGCATGTCAATATCGGTGATCGACATCCAAACACAGCTGATGCGTGCCTTGCCACGAGCGGCATTCGACAGCGTAAACCAGTTGTCCTGCTTGGTCGTCCGTTCAATGGCAGTGCGCGCCTTGCACTCCCACGTGCCTACAATCGGATCAGCGGCGACACCACGGTCGTCCTTGATGTCAAAGTTCAAAAGTGTCTTCTCCAGGTCGTAGACGAGCACCTCAAACGTCTCTTCCCAAATGGCATTGTTGGTGCGCCTTAGCTTCTTGGTCTTGTGCACCTCCTTGCCGTTGACACGCATGATCGCGTATGGGTTGTACTGGCCGACCAGCGACTTGCTCGTGTCGAGTTCCTTGGCCTGATGGATGGTAATGCGCAGCACACCCTTGCCTACAGGTCGTGCAAACCGTTTGTGAGCAGTACACCTTCACAAAGTGTCGCCCAAAAGCACGCCACATACCAGATGCAAACGGATCCAGTCCCTCGTCCAGCGCCTGCTGCTGTTCGGTGACCGGATAGAAAGTGCAGCCAAAGTTGATTTCACCTTGCTGCTTGCCGTTCCTAAACGTAAGTGGCTGGATACTACAATGTGCATACGCGTGTAAACAGCCTGAATCTTATCCACCACAAACACACTCTCACTTACAGCTCCTCGTGCTCAGGATCATCCTCCAGCAGACTCAAATCAAAGGAGGTGTCGCCAAGCGGCGAGTCTTTCTTCATCTTGTTGTCATCGTAGACCTCCAGCTGCAGCTTCTCGTTCAAAGAGCGTATAATAAGGAAGTGAGTCTCGTCCCAGATAGGATTCAGTCTGCACAGAACGCAACAACACGTTAGCGCTATGGTAACAGCGTACACGGCGCAAATACTTACGAACTAGGCACAATCTTGGTGCGCGCCAACTCGCCTCGGCCACTGATGCTGATCTTGCAGTAAGGATCGGAAGAGCCTTAGTGCGCAGAGAGCAGATAAAAGATCGTAATGTGTCAGCGTTCATGTCGTACTGCCGGATTCTGCGCCTCCGCCCCTCACTTACCCATAATTTCGGCATTCTTCAAACCCTTGCCGTTGCGGACAGTGAGCTTGAGAACACCAATGGCACGATCTGCACATCGTGAACGTTAACACTGACTGCCAGTACCACAGCAATGGGCATGACGAGCGTGGCCGCACGACATACCCTGAAGAGCGGTGGCTGCCATCAGCCCCTCAATGTCCAGCGTAAAGACATTCGGATGGTACATCATGGGGCCGAGCACCCAGTTCATGATATCCTTGACCAACGTGGGCAGGCCAGGGAACTATCGGCCCATGAGAAAAGCAACGTTAGTACAACGTTAGAGCGGCAGTCTGCATGTACATACGTGGGCAATATCAAAGCCAAACGTCTCGCCGCCAACTGGCTTGAGCTTGTAGTCGATGCGGGGCGGCTCCATGAACATGACGTCAACCGTTTTCAGGTACGGGTAGTCGCGCATCAACTTGAAGCGCAGTCGGATGTGGCCCTGGAACGCCATGTCTTCGACCATGATCGGCATGCCGGCGCCAACCATACCCTTGCCCAGGCGTATGTTAAGCGTCACCTTGGGGTTGACCTTGGAAGCGGCCTGGAGGCCAGTCAAATCCGACAGATCGTTTGGCAGAAAGCCGACGCGCCAGTCCATAAGCTGTACACGCACAACATGAGAGCGTTGTGTAAGCAACAAACAAGCATACAGCACCGACGCCATTAACGTACAATCACATCGTCGTCAGTGCGCGGGAAGCAACGAACAGACTCGACACGCGGTGGCTTGTTGCCTAGCGTGAACGTGGTAAGCTTAAGCGAGTCCAGGAAGCTAGGGCGGTACATTTGCAGAATCGGATCTGCTTGCTCCACGACAATGGCCGAAATGACCGGCTCCATCGTAACCCAGAAACGGTCCAGCAGCGTGTTGAGCCACATCACCGTCTCAATATCTTCATCAGCCTGCGGCAGGTGAGCATTATGCGCAAGTTAGAGTGGCCGTGTACGTATAGACGCCCAATGGGCGATGGTAGCTTACACGCTGCTTCTCAATATCGCGCTGCACCTCATCGCGCACCACAATGCGCCAGCGCTTGAGAGAACCGGCATAGTAGATGGCTAGCCACAGGGTGAGTGCGGGTCAGCGTCAGTATCAAACATGCAAGCCATTCCTTTCAACGTATTGCTTCTCTGATAGACTGCTACACGTACCGCCACCGATCCAAATCGGCACTAGCAGCAGAAGACCACCGCCGATCAGGCATACAAACCAGGTGAGGAAACCAACACCGAGCACACATGCGCCGTCGTGCCACATGGCTCCGCTGAGGTGTTCTGGCAGAAAGCTGAACGGACCAATCCGCATGCGCTCCAGCTGATCTAGCTTATAGCCACGCTCTTCTTCGTAGCCGCGGATGGCCGTGGCCAGCGGCTCCATGGCCTCGGCCGGCGTCATGGCCGGAGCAGCTGTGCCATCGCCACCAGCACCTGGTGCCGCTTCTTCGGCCGGCTTGATGCCGCCCACTTCCTTTACGGCCTGCGTTACTTGGCTGATGGTGGCTGCAGTGGCCGCAGCGGATGAGTTGGGCTGGCCGGTGGATTCCTGGATCACCTGCTGCATCTTGGCGCGCGGTTCGGTGTCCGGATGGAGACTGTGTGCCTGTGCACCCGTGCCCTCGGTGGAAGAGTGCACCTCGGCGTGTGCGAGAGCGTGTGCAGCCGCCGATTTGGCCTCGGTGGCCGCCTGCTGCTCGGCCAGTCGGTTGGACATGTCGGTTGTTTCTACAATCGGTGATAGAATGCTCTCTCTCGAGTCTTTGGAGAGCAAGGACGATCGCGATGTCGTTCGGCGAGAAAACAAGCGTATGCGCGGCATGATGACAAATGTAGAGTGTTGTGGAGGCGTGTGTCCCGCAGTGAGCGCAGTAACAGCGGCGGAGACGGTCGTTGGCGACGGCGAACCGAGTGATGTGCGAACAAGCGGACGCGGGTGTGGACGCGTGCATGAATACAGCAGATAAGCAAGGCGTTAGTGACAGGCGCATGCAACCACGACAGCAAGACTGCGGAAAGCCCTCGCGCCCGAGGCCCCGAGCTGAGCGTTTATCCGCATCGAACATGCGTGTTTTGGAGCATGCATGCCCAGTGCGGATCAAAGACATGTCGCGGCCCCAAGCGCATACACTGTTCCACCTGGTATGTCGGCAGCCCAACTGGTGCCCGGCCAGCCGGTGTCTACAAGCCAGCCCCGTGTATGTGCACGCTACATACCCAACGAATACCAGAATACAGCCTATACAAAGCCGCCGTTGTTCTCTGCCTTTTCACGCTAACACTACAAAGCAGCGCTGTCAGTTGAAGCTCAAAACGCACAGGTGAATTGCACCCACATAGCAAGCAACAAGGCTGCTGCTGACACCTTCAAAAGAACGTGGCGACACACGGAGGGAAAGGTGGGGCAACAGGGTCTGAGCGGCTGGGATATAAGCACTAGCTGTTCAAAGCAGAGATAGAAGAGGGTGCGGGAAAGAGGAATGGCTAGAGCGACCGTGGCAATGGTCTGAGAACAGCATTGGAGGGTGGAATAAGACGGACGCGCCTGTCGGGTCGGCCGAGGCGGATAAATAGATATACGCGCCTTAAGACCGTGACGAAACGATGATAGTGGCCACGCTGACGTGGCACTTGACGGCTGGACCCATATTCATACATACGTGACCGCTTCGCATACTGACAAAATCAGCCATATGTGCGCTTGGCGCATAGTCCTTGCGAGCCAAGCGCTTGATGACGCCACCTGCTGATAAGCACCCGAAAGTGTGATTACACCTGCGCACGTATTCGACAAGAGCAAGCGCTGAGCCCCACTGCGCCGTAGAAGCCGCTGTCAGGAGCCACCGGTAGCACTTTTGAGTTCAGCGAACGTCGCAGCAATAATGCTCAGGCCGCTCGTCACTATGCAGCAATACGCTCCGCTGTCAGCTGCATGATAGTTCATGCGGCGCTTCCCACATCAGACAGCGGATGCACGGTGCCACGCTCTAGCACGGTCCCCTGCACAGCCTGGCAGTGCACTGCCCTGTCGATGCCATTTAAAGCTAGGCGCCCTGCAACTGGTAAAGGTGTCAAAGGGCTTTGGCAGGCCTTCAAAGTAACATGCCGAGTCGGACTGATGACTGCCATGGCCTGAAAGCGATTCAAGCATGGCTAAGCGGCCGCTAGACAGTGGCATTAGACAAGCGCATGTGCCCGCAGCCAAAAGTGCCCCAATCTATTCACTGGTAATGCGGCATGTGCAAGACGCCCTGTTATCGCTGATTGGTGCTGAAAACACTGGCGCGCACACTCCATAAACTAGCCACCACGCATCAGCATTGCTGACTCTTGCAGCGTAGCATGTTCTTAACTTGCCAAACCATGGCTCGGCCGCATCAGGCCAACCATATGTGTTGTGTCCAGGCAAGTGCCACTACTACTATCCAAGCTCAGACCGGCGCCCGGTAATGCCTGCATAAAACTTGGTAGAAGCTTTTGGCTGTTATAGTACAATCGCGCGCAGAGCCACACTTGCAGCTTGTAACGCTGTGCACCTCAGTTACCGTCAACGTTGGCACGCTTGTTGTCAACTAGCTTGGCTATAGCGCTAACTTGGCATTGGTACTGGTATCGTTCTCTGTGCTAAACCGTACTGGTGAGCGTTGCGGTCAATCCTTTGGCGTCTGCACTGCTTTGGCTACTTTGCAGCACTCCCCCACTTGCCCTGGGCCACAAGAGTCGCTCTGCTCAGCCTACCTGCGCTCAACTCATTTAGATTTGGATGCAAGCGCTCTACATGGCGCACTCAAGCAAAATGCTGTGGATGCAAAAAAGATGCGACTTCCCCGGATCGAACGGGGGACATTTAGAACTTCAGTCTAACGCTCTCCCAACTGAGCTAAAGTCGCATGCTCAAGCTCTGCTGAAAATAGCACACCTTGTTTTTCCATATATACGCAAGGAAAGTGACGTGGCCGCTTCTTTAATGCTTATACAGCATGTTATCATGTTTGCAGGCACAATTCTGCGTTCTGCTAGTGCAGCATGGTTGTACCGAGCGCTCGAGAGTCCGCAGATACTTGATAAACGTTTGTGGGGTATTCACCAATAACCAAAAATGCCATTGGCAAAGCACATTGGCATCGAGGTTACATGCAACTTGCTGGTCAAATTGGGACATCAGACACCCGCAAGTTTACAGACATCTACTAAATGCTGTGATGGCTACATGTCCTCAAATATACTCAGCGAGCTCTAGAGGCTGCCAAAGATCGCCCCGTAATGTGCGACATGGTGTTGTGGCTAGCCCGCGCTCTAACCACCCCGACAAAAGGGCTATTCTGAAA